>OY101436.1:5400015-5662896 GCA_956483605.1 Tuberolachnus salignus | reverse complement strand
TTTTGTTTGAAATCGTGTTTATGCCGGTTTTTCGTATTTTTTTTGGTAGTTTTTACTGCCGCGTTTAAAAACGAATAGATATAACATTATATCATCATTTTAAAAATACCAACTAGACAATATTTGTTACCGGGTAGAGTATAGGAGTGATAAAGACCGGATAAAGTCAGAAGGAGACTTCGGAAGAAAAAGTGTTTACAGAACATAAAAAAAAAAAAAAAAACATAAAAAAACCATCACAGTGAAACCACAAGATCCCCCCCCCTGCTCGGCTCAGAATATAAAATAATACATATTATGCCATATACTCGTATTGCATTGTTTCAGGTGAAATTATACTATAGCAGATACATTGGAATAAGCAACCGGAAAAAAAAAAAATCAAAAATCAGTACGGCTACGGAAGCGTTTAATGAAACCGAGAAAATATATCCAAACAGTTTACTTATTCTGGCGGTGTTGCCAATCAAAACATTCACAAGAGGTCTTTTTCAACTGTGAAGAGAATTTGAATCATATTCGTGAACGACGATGGGAGTAAAATCGTTTGAATTCGGCTACAATTATTAAAATACACGATGAAATTATTAATACAACAATAATGTGTGTGTGTTTTTTTTTTTTTTTTAATAACTTATTTCAATACTATTATGAAAAACTTTGTTGCGTATAGATTTTTAGAAAAAAAATTGCCTAATATTTGTCGTAGCTTGCCGCCACCACACGGTGGCTCGCCCGTGGTGCGAATTGCGAGTCGTGCAGATATTTTTTGTTTTAAATTCCAATTGTAAACTCCTGACGATTGACCGGCGGTAGAATCGATAGAATTATAGACAATACCACAACAATGGGCCGCGCGTTAATCAACCGTTAATCGCCGGTTATTTGCCGTTATTCGCTCGTCGTTATTCGCCTGTTAATCGCAAATATTAAAAAATATCATACGCCATTCGGATCGATATTTGTTAGAAACATTCGTTACCGATGTCGTTGCCGGCGAAACGGACGTATCGCGCGCCGGCCGCGTTTCTGTGCAAAACCTTTTCCGGCGGGCGCTACGGGTCGTCCGACAGATGGCGGTGCGCGTACCGAAAATCGTAATAACATTGTACCGACGACGTCGAATTCACGTTTGACAATATTTATGTTCGGCTTTTAGAACCGTCTATAATATCCGGGCAAACCGGGGCCCGGGACCTAAAAAACCGAAGATAAATTTAGAACCGGAACCGGTTGAACAAAATACAAATATTTTCGGTTCTTCTAGGTCCGTATCGGTTTTTGAGGAACACAACTGAACGTTTAATTAAATTGTTTTAATCGAACAAATACAATTTACAATTTACAATATATTATTTGTCTGCGGTGATTTTTACGCGAAATAATCCGAAATTATGCGACCGTCGGCGATTCGTATCTGCGAACAGTACACACATTTGGGTCGGACGAAGACAATGGGTTTTTACAACGAGAATACTTTCGAATAACAATACTTAGTTGTTAATAGTTAAGAGGATTCGATACCGGTTGCGTTTTCTGTCGGAAAAGTCATTTTATTATACCGAATATGTGCCCTTACCTGACCTTAGTTGTCGGATACATTTTCTGAAAACACGGTTGAATTCGTCGTGAAGTTTACTCGAAAACGACATCCCGCCTCCCACTTATTGAAAGTTATTTTGTTGGTAGTTTTATTGCACAAAAAAAAATATGCCCCATAAGCAATAGATATTCTAATACCTATTGGAAATTATGAATTTTTAAGAACCTGTATTAATCGGAACCAGAACCGAACAAATCGTTGAGGTTCCTGTCCATGGAGTAAACCGAAACCATTAAATACGACGTCGGGACATCGTATGAATGGTTAGATAATCCATAATGTGTATAATAATGTCAATAATAATACGCGATAATAACAATAATAATTTTAGCGCTGTTTGTTCGCGAAATATCCGACTGCGGACGACAAACAGTAGTCGTTATTGCTATTAATATTATTGTAACGGGCGATGGACAATTGTTTGCTTTACGAGACACGAAAATGCCGGCACGGAGATACACAAACTGCACAAACACTGCACTCGTCAAATACACTGACCAAACGCCGCGAAATTCGCAAAAAATAAAATAACGGTAACGATAGCCGTGACGATTTCCCGAGACTGGATAGTGTAGACGGACATTCGAAAATCAGATTTGGAATGCAAATTGTTCAACGTGCGTAACACCAATTGGATTTACCGTTTATGACAGTCATAACAGTGCAATGTTTTAAACCAGAGACGTTTTTAGATAATAATCGTCTTACGATAGACACGAGAGATTTTTTTTTTATTAAAATACAACGGAAAAATCGTACAATCACGCGGAATAGCAATACGTTGATGCGATTCAACGTGTCCTACGTGTAAACATTCGATTTTAAATATCGACATTGTCACCCGATTAGCCCCGATCTCCTCTTTGTAGAGCTCATTGCTGGATCAGGGGCGTCTCTGGCCCAATTATCATGGAGAGAGGGCCAGGTGATCATTTCGAAATACAATACAATTTTAATAGAAAATCTGATGTAAAACCAATATATTTGTCGCTATGTTGAGATTTTAAAATATGACTAAGCAAAATAAATAATATATATATATATATACGAGGCCTGTTCAAAAAGGACCAGGACAAATGTTATTACGGCTAATATACACATGGTAACGTTTCAAATTTTAAGCAGATGTATCTACCCCGTGAATTAGTGAATATTTTAAACAAAACCCAAAGTCGCTATCTTATCTCAAGTTAATATTACACGTGGTTAAATCCAGTCGATTTGTTTCGTTCGCCGTTTCGGCATGTCTGAAATTAACAAACAACGCGTGTGCATCGAGTTTTGCTTGAAACTTAGTAAAAATGATGCAACGGAAACGTACGAAAATGATTGAAACCGATTTCGGGAACGATTTATTAAGTGTTTCCGTGAATTTCGAGTGTTAAAAACGTTTCGAGGACAGTCGGCGGTCAACTGAAGACGATCCACGTTCTGGAAGACCGTCGACGTCGTCCAGAAACGATAGTGTTGGCGTCAATTTGCGAAAAAAATGCCAAATGGCCTCCGATTAACCGTTCGTGAGTTAACAAAGCGAAACTCAATCGAGTCTTGTCGTGGAATTTTCCAGGAAAATGTACAGACGAGAAGGGTGGCGCTGGCAAATTCGTTCCGAGATTGTTCACCACGACAATGCACCGGCACATTTAGCGCTGTCGATTCGTGAATTTTTAGCTGATAAAAACATTGCTGTGGGGTCCCGCGGACTCTCCCTATTCTCTTGATCAGGACCAGTATGATTTTTTTCTATTCCCAAGACTAAAATCCGCGCTTAAAGGACAACGATTTCAAGATGTAGACAAATTTAAGGGGAACGCGGCAACAGAATTCATAGCTTTAACTTTGGAACGGTTCCAAAGTGTTTTTTGAAAAACGGCAAGATCGCCGGGATCGCTGCATATCGTCCGGAGGTGAGTATTTTTAAGGAGATATCTTTAAATAACACGCAACTTCATTTTTGTAATTATTAAAAATAAAATCCCGGTACATATTGAACAGCGTTGAATGACTTCGATGTTTGACTTGCTGGCACAACCCCACAGTTAATAAAAATATTACTCTTCGTACCATTGTTGCAGCGTACCGGTTCGACAGGAATGAAATTATCCATCGTGATTTAAATATATCATCCATCCAGGACGAAATCAAAAAGTTTGCCAACAAACATGCGAAAAAACTTGAGCTGCATCCCAATGCTACTGCTAAACAACTTCTAGACAACTCGCAAGACATTAGGCGCCACAAACGCCTAAAGCCATACAACTTAGTTTAAGTGACATAGGCTAAGGTAAGGGGCTATCTCACTGGAGGTAAAACCCCAAGCATGTCCGTGTACAATATGTATTATAATTGTCATATTGTACTATCTATAATGTATTGTATTTATAAAGATCTATTTTGATCGTTTAAATAAAGATGCCTTTGGCAGTAAAAAAAAAAAAAAAAAAACATATTAAACAGACGTAGCGTTTTTTTTTTTTTTTTTTGTTGGCGTTATCGCGCAACCGAATGTTTTTATCGTTAACACCGAGTCGCGGGTTCGTCCGAATTTGTCCGTAAATAAATGGTCGTGGCACGCGCATTCCACACGGCGTGGTTTGTCGTTATCGAAAACAAAATTTCGCATTTTGATAATGGGATATTTGTATAGTACCGTGGGGTCGTCGCGAATATGAGAAGAGAGAGAAAAAAAAAAGAAAAAAAAAACTAAGAGTATCTACACTACATACAGATACATCGGTACATGTATATGTCTTGTTTCTACTGAATATAGTTGACATAAGAATGTCGATGTCAATTTGGTATTAGATACGAGGAGACGAGGATTAAACTGTAGGTAACTTTTTTAACACGTGTAAAAAATAAACAAGTTTCAAAGACAGGAATTATTTATTTATTTTTCAAAGACAGCAATTATTTTTATTGAGTATACATTTTTCCAAATTTTTAAATGGAAGACGCGGTGACACTAATCGTTCAGAGATAGGATCGAGAGACGGTAAATCAGATGAAAATGGAGGATAACAAAAACCGTTAATCGTAGCAAAACGGGGAACTTTGTTACTGAGCAGAGTTTTATAACAAGTATTGCACACGCTCATATTATGAGAATCTGAGTCTGGGTATTTTTCGAGCAAAAAATCAACGGCTTTCTGGGGAACGTGGTTCATATCTTTCTCGAACCAAAGGCGATCGCAAACAGCGCAGGAAACACCGAATTTGTTTTGGATAAAACGAAAATTGAATTCGTTATGAGCGACGGGAAATTCGTCAATACAGACATTTCGCGGCGGTTCGGTTATCGGAATGACGATTTTGAGCTTGTTCATTAAACGATCGTCGCGGTAACATTCTCGGTGTCGGACAAATTAACAGAATGGCCCCCCAGCCATAAGACGTGTACATGTAAAAAAAAAAAAAAAATGTCGGCGGCGTCGTCAGGTCAAATGGTCCGGCAAGTCCGCGGCCTCCGCCGGGCGTTACGGACGGCCCGTCCGCAGTGACGGCCGCGCGCGACGAGCGTAACGCCGCGTTATATTATTATTATTATGTTGATAATATTACGGACGGTGTCGGGTAACGTTGTCCGGCGGCCGGGCGGCGGACGGATTTTCGCGGGGCACACTCCGCTGACCGGGCCGGCGGACGGGGACAAAAACAAATAAAGTTAAGTGGACGGGCCCGCGCGCGCTTCCGGACGGACGGTCGGTCGGTCGGTGCGCGCGGGCGGACCGTCCGAAATTCCCGGTCCGGACCTCTATAATAACATCGTGCGCGCGTCGTATACAGGGTGCCGCCCGGCACCCCGGACGCGTCCCATTGTTTTACGGCCCGTCATAAATAATACCGGGCACGTTACCCAGATTTGTCTTGTTCGCCGTATAACAAGTTTTTTGAGATTTTTCGAATATTATATTTTATATATATATATATATATATAATATACGTGACGCGAGCGGTAATATCGAATGAAATACGACCGAGTAAATCCGTTCCCGACGGCCTTATTACTACTATCCCCGGCGTACGTATACCGCCGGCGAAATTTATCTCCGCCAAACGTCGTGTACAATAATCATAATAATAATAATAACATTATTATTATTATTATGTGGCATCGGTTTTCGGTGTCCGCGTGTCGTTCGGACGCTAAACGAACGTTTTTATAATAAAAATAATAATAATACAAAACAAAAAAAAAAACATATATTTTTATAGAATTTTATTACGCGTAACGCCCGGCCGGGCGGATCATAATCCGATTGCAACGACCGTAGACTGCGAATGAAACGCGTACTTTGCACTACAAATAAACGTAATCGATAATAATAATAATAAAACAACAAAAAAAATCCATTAAACAATTTAATCGTTGTATCGCGATTACGTTACATTATCACATTATTCTTTAGATACAGTTACCATTTTTTTTTTTTTTTTTTTGAATACCATCGATTGGCCGTGAAAGTAATGATTGTTCTTGCCGTCGTGACGACCCTAACAACAGTATTAAATACATATGTTCAATAATTTTGTCTGTACGTATAATAAATACGTATTACTTTTTAATCGGGATATAGTAGAAAAAAAATGATATTACGAAGAACACGAAGTAAATTTAACAAAGACAGACGAAAAAAAATAAAAACGAAACAATAGAAAAATCGCATATTTTGCTTTAGAAAAATACTTTTTATTTTGTTTGTCAATAATAAATTAATTGTAATTGAACGATTAACGATCGCCGTTGCCGATTACATTGAAAGATAACTAAACGATTAATAACAATCAATATGTAGTATATTAAATTAATCGATAATATCGATATATTTTATCGATTAATAATGTAATTTAATCGTAAATTAATCGTAAATTACGCGCCCAACAGTGCCCACTACATTATACGCAATTATTTTTATTCAATGTGGCCGTTACTCTTTTGAGGGATAACAAATGGATTACGACATTATATTTATACGAAAAATGCGTTTTAAATTATTGTTATAATATGTCTTCACGTTGTAAAGGGTTAAGGTATTTTTCATTAAAATGTGTGTCTCGAGTCTTACAGTATATTTTTAAATATGCGCATTGCACTGCTGACACAGGGAAACTTTGTGTAAACGACTAGGGAGTATTACGTGTAAAACATGTGATAATGTGCGGAAAATTGAAAATAGTAATTAAATATTATTAAAAAAAAAACTATTTAAATTTTTCATTCATTCGCCTACCTAATGAATTTTTTCTAAATGTTGTTAGTATATTTCATGTCCGATATCGATTTATAAACACTGATGACGAGATGATTAAAAGCCACAGGTGTTTAATTATTTCGTTTCGTTGATAACAGTTTAGACGTTATTGATACCGCGTAGCATAGTGGAATATTGTAAGACAAAAATGTCCCTAAATTAGTAGTATAATTATAATTTTTTCTAGTCACGCACGTACGCCTCGTGTATTTTTTCATATTACCGGATTGAACTAATTGATAAATGCTAAATCCAATATTGGGTGTCGTGTATATTGAAACGATTATAAAATAAAAAAAATATATTATTATATATATATTTTTCTAATCTAGTACGGTGTACGGAATATGGGTAACATTTTGAAATTATTGTAACGCAGAACATTAAATGGATTCTATAAGGATTGGAAAAAAAAAAAAAAAAAGAAAACCAATATCCTCCACGGTTTTCTAATAAGCTTTGTAGACGACTAATATTGATACTTACACCGGGCTATACCGTCGAATATATTAATACGGATAGAATATTCCGTCGAACGGTTTTTTCAAACGAAATATATCGCACATAATATTTTGTGTATCTGTTACGAAATTCGATAGAGTAAAGTGAAATTTTAATTCTAACAAAAAAAAAAAAACTGTATATATATACTCGTATATTATATTACACTGTATACCCAATATTGAAAAATATTCTTTCGGCAAGAATACTTCAAAAACAGAATAGTCCGATTTATAGGTTTATAAGAAAATATATCGGTGTAATTTTACTTTCTACAATATTATTATTATTTTCAATAGAGTGTCGTTTTTCATGAAAAAAAAAAAAAAAACAAAACAAAAAACGTCACACGGTTTTCGGTCATTCGGGTCACCGGGAAAAAAGAGTATATTATTATACACGTCGTATATACATACGTATGTAATACACATGCCATCAATTCGAACATAGTTCGAGTTTTATTTTATATTTTTTATGAATTATGCAATACGCGGTCATCTGTGCCGAAGGCTCGTCCGAGAGATTCGTTTTATTTTTGTCAACGTGTTCGGCATTTCTCATCGTCACCGCCGTCGTTGGTCGTTGACTCTAAAAGAAAAATCTCGAGCAAAGTCTTGTCGCAAAATAAATGAGCGGTATGAAATATCGCCTAATGGATGGCTTTCGGTTCCCCGTTGACCGGAAAACTGACAAAATGCGTATAATTATTCCCAAGAACACAGATACAAAAAAACTACAAATGCGATACGCATCGATTTCAGCAATGAATCACATTAAAAATTTGTTACAGAGTAACATAGCACGGGACAAGAAATGGTTGATTTTTTTTTTTTCTGATTAAAGTGTAGAATAGTAGATTAACTATAGTTTCATTACGTAATATATTTTATAATAATAATTTTTTGCTTCCCAGACAAAAAAACAAGGGAGACTATTACATTTTGTCTGTTTATCAACATGACATGAAATTATCAGGCGCCTCGTTTTTTATTTTTTTTTTACAACCATAGCGAAACGAGAAATGGATTTCTCTAATTACGATGTAATTTTCCATTTTGTTAAAAATCTATGTAAAGGCATAACGTTTTTGCAGAATATAATACTATACTTGGTGTGAAAAATTTCTGAAAACATTGTAGAAACAATTCTGCTATTTATAAGCATTTTTAATTATCAAGTTTCTAAGTTTTTATTTTCCTCTATGTGGCAAAAATAGTTTTGGCCGAGCAGAAATACACGTACATTTTACACTATATTCACCAAGAATTAATTTTTTTATTACGATCGTTTCAAGTTCAAATTTTAATGATAATCAAAATATAAATCATGTGGCATTTTGCTATATTTTCCGATTTACGTCAATTTAAAACTTTTCTGGCTACATACAAATGTACAATAATTTTAGACGAAAAAAACGCAGACAACTGCGGCACATGGTTCGATTGAAAATTCAAAATGTCTGCCTTCCAGATTTTGCTGTTGGTTATAAAATGTTAATTCTAATCATAATAGTTTATATCGGATTTAATTAATTATGAATAGTACGCGGCACAATAATATCACCGCAATATAGATAAGACCTATCTAAATTGTCTACATAATTGTATAAATTATTCATCGTCAACGTTCCAACGGCGACCGAAACAAAACAATTTAATAAGACTAAAACAAGGCCGCTGTCTTTAAAATACGCAAATTGGCTCCGTTATTCGAGTTAAAATTTGATTTGTATATTTTTGGAAGAGCACAAAAAGTTGAACGAAAATATGAGTAACCATTTGTACAAAGTGTAATTGTTTTTTTTTTCCTACGTCTTTTGTTGTGCTTACAAAGTTTCGGAAAAAATGATTAATCACTAGAAATAATACATTTTGAAAACATGTGAGCACCTTGAATATTGTATTCGATCATTAAGTTATAGTGGTGTATCCGAGGATGTTATTTAAGAAGACGTAAGAAGGATCGATTCAGAGCTATTAGTACTCATACTACGAGTGAATTGGATTACTGTCAAAATTAGAGGTAGGCACATTATACGCCTTTTTGTGTATCGGTTGAATTATTGGTCGATATTATACGCTTTTTATAAATCGTTTTTACTCATTTGAGAACCAGTAATAAATCGCGATTTGGTGAAACAATTTTGATGGGATTTTACGAGTCAAGTACACAATGTCAGTTCAATATATTTTATAGTCGACCGCGTTAGTGAATGGCTACAGGTAATAATATTGCCAGCCAAATCATCATTCGAGTTAAGAAGAACAGCGATTTTGATTCTGTGGAGGTTTATTTAAAACGAAAATATATATTTATTTATACGTTTTATTTTTTTAATATTATTTAATACATTTAGTAGTAGGGTGAATCTAGTGACCTTAATGGTTTTATTAATATCAAAATTATCAGTTACAAATGTTATTTTAGATTAGTGTTAACGATCTAACCTAACTAATATTACGCGTCAACAAAATGTTCGAAAAGGAATTTTATTGTGATATCATACGGCCATAATCAAATAGAAAAATATCGGGATAAAAAAAGGAACGCAAATGGTTAGGATCAAAAAATATACATTATAGCTATTAAGTATTTAAAGGTAGTAAATGAATATGAAAAACTATTTGCGTTATAAAAATACGAAAAATTAGCAGAGAATATAATATAATACGTTTTTAGATTGAAAGTAATTCCGTATACTATGGTATTTTATTGTATTTTCTCGCTAATGACGAAGTTACATTTAAACCGTCTGGCTTATTACTGTAATACTGCGGTGCATAATTATATTATAATGTCTAACTCAATCCGCATTTTAGCGAAACCAGGATTAAATGTTAAAGATTTAAATACTTGATACTATTTGTAACTAATTAATTTAAATCTTTTTAAAAGTTCGGGACCCGAAGCACAAAAAACGTCTTAATCCCCACGGTCGAATACAATATATCAAAAAAATTGAATATGTACATATTATATTATATGTATATATTTATCTTACATAGATACCGACGGGCATTTCTATTGCACATACGGGTATATGGCTGAATAGTTTTGTTTAGTTACAAAACAAACGTCAATAAAATAAACACCGACGTCTTTCGTTGACAACGAAAATTCGTATTATATTTAAACATATTAAAAATTATATCGAATAATTTAACATATTCAAAATTATTTCACATAGTTTAAACATATTCAAAATTATTTCATATAGTTTAACAATCAAAATTTATTATCTAAACAAATTTAATTTTTAACATAATATATTACACGTTATAATATATCGATAAAATTAATATGGAACGACAAAATTATTGTTCACGAACCGTGGCCCGTCAGAGCGGTGACCTTAAATGTCAAATTGACCGACAGTGTGGCAGAAAATCAATCGAGTCTCCGGAACATGGATCCGAACGATCAATGTACCAGACATACGAAGAAAAAACGCCCAACTCTGCATCAAATACCAATCGAGCTGCGGAAACTACTTTTCCAACCGATCAAGTGTATTGGAATACAATCGAACAAAACGGTTCGCAGGATATATGCGCAATAGATAGCAGAGAAGATATGCTACTCGGTCCATTTGACTATTCATCGACGGACGATGAAGATAGAATCGATGAGAAAATGAACAATTTTTTCAAATATGACGGTGAAAAATCGATTCCGGAACAAGAACCCGAATATAACCGCAGTTCGTTAAATGTTGACCAGTCTGAACGTCAGCCACTGAACGGTCTAAACGAAAAAAGGTAAGGATTGATATTAAGCTAATGAGAGTTTAGATATAATACCCAGGTAAATAATAAATAATATATAAACCATATTAATTAGTCGAGTGTACGGTTGCAACGTTTGAAAGGTGACATACCCGGAGATAGGCCAATAAGCGAAAATAACAATTCATCAGCAGTTCCTATGCGTATTTTTATAGCTTAGTTTACGACTTTGAGGTGAACACTTAGGCAGTAAATTATAAGACAGATTAATAAACTCACATATTTTATAGTTATATAATACAAAGTACGTTTTTTTAATTTAAATTTGAAATCATACATTACATTTTTCATTGAACATATCAATAATTTTTCTCGATCAAGATTATTCAAAAAGTACAAAATATTCTTGACAAGCTCATATTGTAATTTAATTTGACAGATCAGATTTGTTTTCACTATTTCCACTGACATAACATTTCATTTGTCAAACCACAAAATGTCCATAAAATGCCATTTTTTTCATAGCGGTTTTGATAGGGGTTATGGTAGCGTTCTACATTACTTGACAATTACAATTTGCTTTTATAATTATAGTCTCAGGATGTTTTTCAAGAAGTTTTAGAAAGACCGAATTATAAGAGTCGTATTATTAATTATCGAGTATATACACACGTGTTGTCAGTAGAAAATTCAGATAATAGTTCCGGTTCTAAAGTTAATCGCAGTAAAATCTTTTCAATATTTTCTAACTTTTTAATGATAGTTTATTTTGAATTTCATCTGTAATGGAAAAATTCTGAACAAGACCAAGGTACATTTTTTTAGAAAAAAATAGCAATTCAAAAAAAATTACCAGATTAAAAGCATTTACAACTATGCAGATCTCGAAAAGCAAGATCTATTGAATTAGGACTCAGAATATTTTTCATAATTCGAAATTAGTACACAGTGAATATATTTTTGGTGTACAACAATCTCCATTCAGAATTTACTCGAGTGCCATTTCAAATGCAAGTTTAATCAATGCCATAATATAAGGCATAAAAAGAAAATAAACGTTCAAAATGTGTAGTCCGACCAATTAAATTGTAGACATAAATCGAAATTAATTCACCGTACACCGAATAATAATATTGATTCGTGCTAACATCAAACTGCTACCTATAATAGGCTTTTGACGATTGAAGACTAATAAAATGCAAGTCCTTTTGTAACGATTGACGTACACAGAAATTGGCACGTGGGTCTTGTAAAAATATTAATTTATATAAAGATACGAATAAAAAAAAAAAACCTAAAAATACAATTTAAACATTCATATTATATTTTATTTAATAAATTAATACATATTATAACAATAATTGTATATGTTAAATGTAAATAAGAACACATCTTTTATGAAAAAAATTTCCTTAATTAGTGTTAAATATTAGTTTTATTAGTTAGTTTATTAGTTTTTTTTATAAATAACAATCTAAAGATTAATGCAATAACTTCTTTAATAAGAACAGTAGTCAAATAAGTCATAAAATATAAACACGTTATCAATAGTTATCAATTTATAATTTAGTAATAAATATTAATAAATGTCTGATTATTTTACGCAGACAAGACCTGGGGGACCGAAAGACCAAAACAACGGACAACAAGAAACATGTCAATTGGAATCAATTGGTTGAGTGTCGGACGTATCAAGTCGAATCGTCGCTGAGCACAGTAGATACAGGTGCATCCCCAACCATGAAAGTTCCTCATTCTAGAAATCAAGATTATATACCCGAACACTACTATACACGTCTCAATGTTAATAATGAACAACAGAGGTAAAGTTATTTTCCTATATACTTACCAATTACTCTAACATGCATATTTTAAAACTGCGAATTAAAACTACTTGGACGATTGAAATACTAATAGTTATCAGTAAACTACACAGAATTCAACTTAAAATAATAAACTAATATAATAATACACAAAAATAACATTAAGGATAGTTTTGTCTGTGGGGTAACCCCCACATTAAACATAAACATTTAACGTTGTGTAATTCGAATATTTCAAGATGGTGAAATTATTTTCTCCATCAATTGTAAATGTGTAGACTCTACTATTCATGTTATTAAAAAAAACCAATATAGCTTTAAATTATAAATTACTGTCTATTTTTCCAAAATAGGCCTAGGTAATAAATTATTGATAGGTTAATTATACACAAGATAAATTAATGTTTGAAATTAACACAACATTGTTATATTTAAAAAGCTATGATGTATAATGGTACATACATCTTGTGTTTTATTATTAGTCAACCTAGAAAACTCATGAATTTTTTACGAGAATTTTAATCATAGAAACCTGAAAATAATACAATATTAAATTACGCTTTATGTTCTTTTAACCCTTACCCCATTTTCAATATCATCATTAATGATCTAATATAATCATTGATCTCTGTTCGTTTAATCATCGTCGGAATCTACTTTACCATGGGCACAAATTAATTGGAACAATAACGAACCAAACAGATCACAAGAGAATTCCGTGAATGATAGGAACGAACAAATGGATTACGGGGACTTTGACAGTTCTACGACAGATGATCAATTTTATGATAAGTAAATATTAAAATGTATTTAAAATACATTAACTTTATTAGTATTTGATGTTAACAATTTTTTTAAATCACGTTAAAAAGCTTAATGTTAATACACCATTAAAACGATCAGATATCTAAATAAATTATAAAAAAAGAATTTCAATACGTTAGATAATAACAAATATATAAGTTTTAATTTTACATTTTTGGATAATAAATCTATTAATGAATATTATGTCTAGACTTTATTGTATTATTTATATATTAATAAGTAGAAAATATAAACGAGTTATTAGTAATTTATTTATTAAATGAAATACAACTCTTTTTATATTTCTTAGCCAATACCCGGAGGACCAAATGAACACAGTTACAAACGATTTTACCACTTGGAATGAATACGGGGATTGTCAAACAAATACAATTGAATCACCGTCATGTACTAATAACATGTATACAGATTCATCCAATACCGCGGAAATTAGAACCCAGAATCATATATCAAACCATTACAACGATTATCTCGGAGATACTCATCAACAACAAAGGTAAGATTGTTTTCCTATATCGTTACCTATGATTTATAAACACCTATTTTAAAACTCCCGTCGACCACGGCTTAGGCTTGAAAATATTTAAGCGATCAGAAAGCCATTATTTAACAGCAAGCCACCTTAATAATACAAACTAAATTAGTTAAACACAACCTAAAATAACATTATTAATTTTTCTGTTGGGCCAAAACATTAAACGTTATATAATTCAAATATTAGAATGCAATCCGAATTGTTTCTCCGCCAGTGATTGTGATTGTTTAAACACTAATATTCATATTGATCAGAAACAATACTAATACTCCAATTTCCATTCCGCTGTTTATTAATCGAAAGCAAGACTACCGATTATATTATCGTATAGTTATTTATACCAAATATGAATAACTGTGTAAAAATGACCATAAATTTTTAAACAATATAAAAAGCATAAACGAACATAATATATAAACGTCTAATATATCACCATGTAAGAATAATCAACAATTTCATAGGAGTATTTACATTCAGGAAACCTTATAATTATTTAATATTATTTTCTACAAATATATGAAATACGGTTGAAAAATTGTGATTTTAAAGACGTTAAGACTTTCGATAAAATTTCCTCTTTATGTTCATCTAAACTATTCCAATATCATCATCATTGATTTATTGTAATAACTCTACATTGAGTACTATTTATCTAAACTATCTAAACGGACTCTACATTAATATTAACACAAATGAATCGGAACAATTTCGACCACTATAGTTTACAAGATAACTACGTAAATGGAAACAGCGACTACGGTCAATATAACAGGTCATCGACAGACGATCAAAATAGTAGAGGTGAGAAGAAGAACAATATCCCCCGATATAACAATGAAGTATCGATGACGAAACAAAGACAAGTACAAAACAACAACCAATCATTGTATGTAGACCATCCGAATTATCAGCAAACGAGCAGTCTATGCAAAAATAGGTATACAATGATAATAATCTATAAATACTTAAGCAAAGTCTACATTCCTGTAGATTATGTTTACGGGTGTTTCACACTAGTTATAAGGCCGGGTTTTACAAATTAATCATTCAAAATTTGTATTGTGTAGATCAAAACAAACATTTAAGCACCTTTTTATAATATAATTGGATGTTATAATTTCGTAACTATATATTATACTTTATCAATATCAATTAGTAGAATTTATAGAGAGATTTATTTGGTAATAAATTTAATTAAAACTAAATTAATTTTCGCAGTCAAAAGACTGAGAACAAACAGAACATACCAATGGCAAACACGATGTACGTCTATGGGTCTGACTACAAGGTGTGTCAATCGAAAACAATAGAATCATCGTCGAATACAAACAACATGTATCGAGACTCAATCAAGACCAAGGAAATTCCCTATACTAGAAGTCATCCGAATCATCTGTCTGAACAGCAATATAAATATTCCAATAACACTAATCAACAGCAGAGGTAAGGTTTTATTCCTATATAGTTTCCTATTAGAACATATTTATACTAAATTTAAAAATCCCTTATTTATTAATTTAAGTCTACTACGACTTTAAACTACTTAGGCGATCAAATATTATTAATTATCGGTAAACTAGACAATAAAAAAATAAACTAAAATACAGTATTTTATTGTCGACCGAGTATATTCATCTATTTAACAAGAGTTTTTACAACTAAAAAAAATTATAATATTATAAAATTAATTTCTACAAACGTATAGATAAATTAAAAATTGAAGACTATTTGCTGCTGACACTAATTTCGCTTTATATTCTTTTAATCTTCTACACTTTTCCAATATAATCATTAATGTGATATTATTATAACTCTACTGTGATCTCTGTTTATCTCATCGTCTGCGGTCACTCCTTTATTATGGACACAATATTCTTGGATCATAATCGATAAGCAGTTCACAAGAAACGTACTGGAAAGAAAACAGCACAAAAAAAGATTACGGTTACTTTAATAGTTCTTCGACAGACAATCAAAATATTAAAGGTAATAGAACAGAAGATTATTCCCAAAATAACTATGAAGAAACGATTCCGGATCAAAAACACAATGACAAGTGCTGTTCATTAAATATAGACAAGTCGAATCCTCGACTACTGAGCGGTGTAGACAAAAAAGGGTATAAATTAATTATGTATTAAATCTAAAGTAAAACATTAATTGTGTAGAAAAAATTTACTGGTATTTCTCAGTGCTGTGTAGATAAAAAAATCAAAGTTAGTTTTATTATTACAGTTTAATAATGCGAAATACAAAAGCTAATACTTATTTGAAAATTTGTATCCCTATCAGTCAAATAACAAATGTATACAGCAAATCGAGTTAATCATAAAATAATAGTGTTTTATGTAACAATTTAATATCAATATACTATTCTTTAAAAAACGTTAATATAACCACTTATTTAAAAACAAACTTTACTGAATAAATGTAAAATCTTTGGTTTTATTAAAATGCTTTAAAAAGTATTAGACCTTTACGCCATAAGGAAATTACTAATAAACTACAACAAAATTATGTCGTATCATAATAATAAACTAAAAATAATATAAAATAGAAGAAAATATAAAACTGTTATGTATTATTAACTGATATATTTTAATAATACTTAAAATAATTTCGCAGTCAAAAGACGGAGGATAAAAAGAATAATGCAACTACTAACCAAAAGTATTACTATTGGTCTGACTATGGAGAGCGTTTATCCTTTCCAATCGAATCATCATCGAGTACAATCGATATGAATACAGATTCAACGAAATCAAAGGAAATTCCCCAAACTAAAAGTCATCCGAATAATTTATCCGACCAGTATTATAAATCTTCCAATAATACTAACCACCAACCTAGGTAAAGTTTTATTTCTATTTAGTAGTTAACCATATATATTATATACATATTATAAAAATTATATATATTATAAACTACACAGAGTCTTACCTAAATAATATTATTGTATTTGACCAGATAATATTAACAATTTTATAAGACTACCCAGATCTCATAAAACGTAATAATTTTATCATATTAAATTCTACAAATATATTGATTACTGTATATCAAATATGATTTGATGACCATTAGTTGTCGACTTATCTTTCGCTTAATGTTCGTTTAAACTTTTACAATTTTACAATATTGTCATTATTGATTTATTATTATGAATCTGCATTGGTTTCTATTCATAAACTTTTGTGCCGTTTCAATTTAAACTTGGATCATTCTTGATAATACAGTTCACAAGAAACAAACTGCAAAGAAAGCGGCGCAAAAAATGGTTACGGTAACTCTAACGGTTCTTCGACAAACAATCAAAAAATTAAAGGTGCAGGGAAGGACGATATTCCACAACATAACTATGAAGAAGTGATTCCGGAACAAAAACACAATTATAACTGCTCTTTATTGAAGCAGTCGAGAAATCAGCAAATGACCGGTCTAGACAAAAATAGGTATGAAATGATATTAATCTATTAAGTCATAAGGAAAGTCTACATTCCTGCCAATAACCCGGGTGTATCGCACTAAATATAAGGTCTACAAACTAATCATTCAAAATTTAAACTGTGTAAATTCAATACAATGCTAATAAAAATAAATTATATAAAACCTAATCATTCGTCAATAAATATTTTTAATATAATTTTATCGTGACCATTAATTATTGTATACAAAAAAAAAAAAATTTATTTTATAATGCGTATTCCAATTGATTAAACTGTTTAAAAAAAATCGAAATTAATTTATAGAACATTAAAAATCAATATTTATTCATGTTAAAATTAAAAAACATATAATTAATATTCTGGTAAAAGTAAAAATAAATACTTTTTATAATCCATATTAAGCTTATTAGAATTATGTTATTAATTGTTTTTGTATTACATTTTAATATAAAATGCGAATACTGAATTAATGTGATAGGTTTATCATATAAATCGTACAAATTGAATAACATTAACTTATTGCCCACACATATATAAACATAAAATATACATCTTGGCTCATTTTAATAATTTATTTAGAATTTATTATTTTTAACTATATTATATAATTTATATAATCAATATCAAAGAGTAGAAATTTTAAACTAGTTATGAATTATTTAGTGATAATTTTTAATTATACATTGAATATTTTTGCAGCCAAAAAACTCAGGATAAAAAGAATATTGCTACTACTAACCAAAAGTATTACTATTGGTCTGACTACGGGGAACGTTTATCATTTCCAATCGAATCATCGTCGAGTACAATTAACGGGGATACAGATTCAATGAAATCCAAGGAAATTCCCCAAACTGAAGGTCATCCGAATAATTTATCCGACCAGTATTATAAATCTTCCAATAATACTAACCAACAACCTAGGTAAAGATTAATTTCTATTTAGTAGTTAACCATATATATCATATACATTTTTAAAAACATTAGTCGATTGGGTCACCAAACTAACCGAATAAGACCTAATTAATCATCAGTAAACTATACAAAGTCTTACATAAATAATATTATTGTATGGTTGAGCTCAAAATATTAGCAAATTTATATGACTACAAACATCTATGTATTTTATTGACATACAACTATCTATGTATGACAATATTATATACTTTATATTATCAATATCAAAGACTAGAAACTATAAAATAGTTATGAATTATTTAGTGATATTTTTAAAAGTTACTTTGAATATTTATGCAGCCAAAAAACGGATGATAAAAAGAATAATGCAACTACAAACCAAAAGTATTACTATTGGTCTGACTATGGAGAGCGTTTATCCTTTCCAATCGAATCATCATCGAGTACAATCGATATGAATACAGATTCAACGAAATCCAAGGAAATTCCCCAAACTAAAAGTCATCCGAATAATTTATCCGACCAGTATCATAAATCTTCCAATAATACTAACCAACCACCAAGGTAAAGTTTAATTTCTATTTATTAGTTAACCATATATATTATATACATATTAAAAAACTTATACATATTATAAAATACACACAGTCTTACTTAATTAATATTATTGTATTTGACCTGATAATATTAACAATTTTATAAGACTACCTAGATCTAATAATACGTTATAATTTTGTCATATTAATTTCTACAAATGTAATGATTACTGTATATCAAATATGATTTGATGACCATAAGTTTTCGACTTATTTTTCGCTTAATGTTCTTTTAACCTTTTACAATTTTACAATATTGTCATTATTGATTTAATATTATGAATCTGCATTGGTCTCTATTCATAAAATTGTCTGCCGTCTCAATTTAAACTTGGATCATTCTAGAAAATACAGTTTACAAAAAACGAACTGCAAAGAAAGTAGCCCAAAAGATGGTAACGGTAACTCTAACGGTTCTTCAAGAAACAATCAAAAAATTAAAGGTGCCGGGAAGGACGATAATCCACAATATAACTATGAAGAAGTGATTCCGGAACAAATACACGATTATAACTGCTCTTCATTGAATCAGTTGAAAAATCAGCAAATGAGCGGTCAAGACAAAAATTGGTATGAAATGATAATAATCTATTAATTAATAAAGGAAGTCTTTAGACTTCACAGAACATTAATCATGTGGACAACTTGAGTGTTCGTACTTATTATACTGTCGTGTTCTTCAAATTAATCATTAGAATTTTATACTGTGTATATTCTCAAAACAATGGTAAACAATAAAAAATATATAAATCCTATTAATTCGTCAAGAACTAGTTTTAATATAAGTTTTATCATGTCCATTAATTATTGTTTACATAAAATAAACCATGTATTTTATAATGCGTATTCCAATCAGTTAAACTGTTTACAAAAATTCGAAATTAATTGACAGAACAATAAAAAATAATATTTATTTAAGATAAAATTAAAAAACATAAAACTAATATTCTCATAAATATAAAAATAAATACTGTTTTATAAACCATATATAGTTTTTTAGTGTTATGTTATTAATTGTTTTTATTACATTTCAATTTAAAATGCATATGCTTATTTCATGCAATAAGTTTATCATATAAATCGTACAATTGGAATAACATTAACTTGTTGTCCACACATATATAAACATAAAATACACATCATGGCTCATTTTAATAATTTATTTAGAATTTGTTATTTTTAACTATATTATATACTTTATATAATTAATATCAATGGGTAGTTTATAACTAGTTTTAAACTAGTTATGTATTATTTAGTGATATTTTTTAATGTTAATTTGAATATTTTTGCAGCCAAAAAACGGAGGATAAAAAGAATATTGCAACAACTAACCAAAAGTATTACTATTGGTCTGACTACGGGGAGCGTTTATCATTTCCAATCGAATCATCGTCGAGTACAATCGACGTGTATACAGATTCAACGATATCCAAGGAAATTCCACAAAGTGAAAGTCATCCAAATAATTTATCTGACCAGTATTATAAATCTTCCAATAATACTAACCAAAAACCTAGGTAAATATTTATTTCTATTTAGTAGTCAACCATATATATCATATACACATTTTAAAACTTGAGTCGGCTGCGACACAAAACTAACCAAATAAGACATATTAATCATGTGTAATCTACACACAGTCTTCCATAAATAATATTATTTTATTGTTGAGCTCAAAATATTAACAATTTTATATGACTACATATATCAATGTTTTTTATTTACCCACATCTATCTATGTATGATTATATTATATACTTTATATAATCAATATCAAAGACTAGAAACTATAAAATTGTTATTTATTTAGTGATATTTTTTAATTTTACTTTGAATATTTTTACAGCCATAATACGGAGGATAAAAAGAATATTGCAACAACTAACCAAAAGTATTACTATTGGTCTGACTACGGGGAGCGTTTATCATTTCCAATCGAATCATCGTCGAGTACAATCGACGTGTATACAGATTCGACCAAATCCAAGGAAATTCCCCATAATGAAAGTCATCCGAATAATTTATCCGACAAGTATTATGAATCTTCCAATAATACTAACCAACAACCTAGGTAAAGTTTTATTTCAATTTAGTAGTTAACCATAATTTCATATACAAATTTTAAAAATTAAGTCGATTGCGTCTCATGAATATTTGAATAAAACATTATTAATCATCGCTGAACTAAAAGCGGCCTTACATAAATAAATATTATCGAATGGTTAATCTGAAAATTTTAACATTTTTATATAACTACATCTAAGAAAACCTAAATATTTTATCATATTAATTTCTATAAATGTATTGATAATTATGGATCGAACATGATTTGATGACGACAAGCTGTCGACTTAACTTTCCCTTTATGTTCTTTTACACTTAACACTTTTCTAATACTATCATTTTTGGTTTATTTTTATAAATTTGCTTTGGTCTCTGTTCATAAAATCATCTGTGGTCTCTACTTTACTATGTACACAATTGACTTGAATCATTTTGGAAAATACAGCTCACAAGAATCGTACTGCAAAGAAAGCAGCGCAAAAAATGATTACGGTAACTCTAACTGTTCTTCGCCAATCAATCAAAAAATTAAAGGTGCAACGAATGACGAATATCCACAATATAACCAAGAAGAAGTGATTCCGGAACAAAAACACAATTATAACTGCTCCTTATTGAACCAATCGAAAAATCAGCAAATGAGCTGTCAAGACAAAAATTGGTATATAATGATAGTAATCTATTAAGTAATAAAGAAAGTCTTTAGACTTCACAGGACATTATTCCTGTGGACAACTTGAGTGTTCGCACTTAGGTCGTGTTCTACAAATCAATCATAATAATTTTAGACTGTGTAGATTCTCAATTCAATGCTTAACAAAAAAAAATTTATAAATCGATATAATTAGTCAAGAACTTGTTTCAATATAAGTTCTATCATGACCATTAATTATCGTTTACATAAAATAAACAATGTATTTTATAATGCGTATTCCAATCGGTTTAATTGTTTACAAGAATTCTGAATAAATTGACTGAACTTTAAATAGAATATTTATTCAGGTTAAAATTAAAAAACAAAACAATAATTCTGATAAATGTAAATATAAATACTGTTTTATAAACTTTATTTATCATATTATTATTCAGTCATTAATTGTTTTTAAATTACATTTTAATATACACTGAAATCACTTTATCAAAAAATCAGTTAACTAAATCGTACAAATTGAATATCATTTACTTGTTCCCCACACATATATTAATAAAAATTATACACCTTGGCTTATATTTATAATTTATTTAGACATTATAATTATTAACCATATTATATACTTAATGTATACTTATATTTAATGTAAATGAGTAAAAATTATAAACTATTTATGTATTATTTAGTAATATTTTTTAATGTTACTTTGAATATTTTTGCAGCCAAAAAACGGAGGATAAAAAGAATATTACAGCTACAAACCAAAAGTATTACTATTGGTCTGACTACGGGGAGCGTTTATCATTTCCAATCGAATCATCATCGAGTACAATCGATATGAATACAGATTCAACGAAATCAAAGGAAATTCCCCAAAGTGAAATTCATCCGAAAAATTTATCCGACCAGTATTATAAATCTTCCAATTATAATAACCAACAACCTAGGTAAAGATTGATTTCTATTAAGTAGTTAACTATAAATATCATATACATATTATAAAACTTGAGTCAATTGCGTCTCAAGAATAATCGAATAAAACATTAATAATCATCGGTAAACTACACACAGTCTAACATAAATAATATTATTGTATTGTTAAGCTCAAAATTTTAACAATTTTTTATGACTACATATATCTATGTATTTTATTGACATACATCTATCAATGTATGACTATATTGTATACTTTATATAATCAATATCAATGACTAGAGACTATAAAATAGTTATGTATTATTAAGTAATATTTTTTAATGTTACTTTGAATATTTATGCAGCCAAAAAACGGAGGATAAAAAGAATAATGCAACTACTAACCAAAAGTATTACTATTGGTCTGACTATGGAGAGCGTTTATCCTTTCCAATCGAATCATCATCGAGTACAATCGATATGAATACAGATTCGACGAAATCAAAGGAAATTCCCCAAACTAAAAGTCATCCGAATAATTTATCAGACCAGTATTATAAATCTTCCAATAATACTAACCAACAACCTAGGTAAAGTTTTATTTCTGTTTAGTAGTTAACCATATATTTCATATACATGTTATAAAACTTATATATATTATAAACTACACACAGTCTTACCTAAATAATATTATTGTATTTGACCCGATAATATTAAGAATTTTATAAGACTACCTATATCTAATAAAACGTAATTATTTTATCATATTAATTTCTACAAATATATTGATTACTGTATATCAAATATGATTTGACGACCATTAGTTGTCGACTTATTTTTCGCTTAATGTGCGTTTAAACTTTTACTATTTTACAATATTGTCATTATTGATTTATTATTATGAATCTGCATTGGTTTCTATTCATAAACTTTTGTGCCGTTTCAATTTAAACTTGGATCATTCTTGATAATACAGTTCACAAGAATCGAACTGCAAAGAAAGCAGCGCAAAAAATGGTTACGGTAACTCTAATGGTTCTTCGACAAACAATCAAAAAATTAAAGGTACAGAGAAGAGAGAATATCCACAATATAATTATCAAGAAGCGATTCCAGAACGAATACACAAGCACAACTGCTCTTTATTGAATTTAGACCAGTCCAAACATCGTAAAATGAGTGGTCTAGACAATAATAGGTATAAAATTATTTATCAATTATTATTTTAAAATTGTACACTATAAATAATTATAAATTAATATATAAATCACATCCAATTCAAGATTTATCATTATCATTAAATAATATTTTAAATATTAAATAATACGTTTTGCAAAAAATGTCTCCCAATCCGTTAAATTGTATACATCAAATAGAAAATATTTACTTTACAAAAAAAATAATATTTTTTTATATTATAATTTTTTTACCTATAACTATTTATAATTCTATATATTTTCAATATCTTATAAACAATGTTTTCTTTGTAAGTGTTAAATCTTTTAAGTGTTTTTTCTAAATGCCTTTCTAAAGGATTATGCAAATATTGATTTTATTCCATCTGTTACTGAGGCAAATCATTCAACGTAAATTACTTTTACTTGATTCTCATGTATTTTTAAATAAAAAGTTTACACATATTGGCTTTCTTTTTATATTTAATTGAAATCTTATTATAATTTCGTAACTTTATTATATTCTATTATCCATATCAATATGTAGAATATGTTACTAGTTATGTACTATAAAAAAAAATATTTAAATAAAATTCTCTTTAATTTTCGCAGTCATTATACGGGAGACCATAATAAAATAGCAACAGCTAACTCGAAATGTGCTTATTGGAATGAATACGGGGAGTGTCAATCATATATACTCGATTCGTCGTCAAGTACAATAGACATACATACAAATTCCACCAATACTAAGGAAATTCCCCAAACTAGAAGTCATCCGAATCATCTATCCTTCTACATTAATAAATATTCCAATAATACTAACCAACAACAAAGGTAAGATTTTATTTCTGTTTAGTAGTTATTAATATATATTATATACATATTTTAAAACACGAGTCGATGGCGTCTCAAGACTAATCGAATAAAACCATATTAATCATCAGTAACCTACAAGCGGTCTTATATAAATAATATGATTGTATGACTGACCTCAAAATATTAACAATTTTATATGAATTACTACATCTTAGAAAATTTAATGACTTTGTCATACTAATTTCCAAAAATGTATTGATTATTGCTGATTGAATGTGATTTGATGACTATTAGCTGTCGACTTAACTTTCTGATTATGTTCTTTTAACATTTTATACTTTATCAATATTATAATTGTGTTATAATATGTTCACCTATTAAGCTACCGTATCTACTAAACTATGTACACACATTAATTGAAAAATTTTCAATCAAACAGTTCACAAAAACCCTACTTGAGTGTAAGCAGTGAAGAAATAGATAATGGTTACACTGGTGGTTCCATGGCGGACGATGAAGATAGTTTATTTGATACAAAGCCCAAATATTACCCATTTAAGGATAACGTATCGATTCAGAAACAAAAACCCAAATACAACCAGGGTTCATTTAAATGTGACCAGTTGAATTGTCGGCTACAGAGCGGTATTGACAAAAAAGGGTATGAATTAATACTAATGTATTAAATCTTAAGGATAATCTTAATGGTTATGAAATTAATGAAATATGAATTACGTATTTGCCCTGAATTTAATGATAAGTGCTTTCAGCTTAAAATCGTTAATTTAGTGTAGATATAAAACAATGTTTAAAACAAAATAATATATACATTATATTATGTTTTGTCGAGTAACATTTTTCAATGCAAGTTCAATTATGACTATAAGATAATGTATAAAATAAAAACTACGGCCATATTTCAAATGTGTATTCAATTAGTCAAATTGTAAAAATCAGAAAATAATATTGTTTTGAGTTTAAATCGAATTACTCCATTGTTTAGGCTAACGACGCAGAAAAACCAATAAAATGAAAGTTTCGTTAAAATCTTTGTATTGCAATTATAGGATATACATATTGGCATGTTTGTATAGTACAAAAATATTCATTTTTTTTTTTATGTAGAATTTTACACAACCCAAACAAGAATATTTAATGTTTTTCTTTTTAATATTATTTAATAATATATTTTATTTTACTATTATTCTGGTATTTAAACATAAACACCTTTATTTGAATAAATTTACTTAATTAGTATTTACTTTTATGCATATTTTTTAAAGGCATTTAACAGCATAATAATAATATTTTTTTTTAAACTTTTTTGTTTGGTGCGTACAGTTATGTAATTTATAATTTTCCCTTTCTTGATAATGATTTATAATGTTTAGACTATATTGTCATATTTATTTTAGTCATTATTATTTTTCACTATTTTTTATACCGATAACAATATTAATAAGTAAAAAATATAAACGAGTTATTCATTATTTTTTTATACATTGTAATACAACACTTTTTAATTTTCGTAGCCAATACCAGAGGGACCAAGTGAACACAGTTGCGTCCGACTCGAACTATGTGACTTGGAATGAATATGGGGAATGCCAAACAAGTACAATCGAATCAACCTGGAATACAAAATGCATGCATATAGATCCAACCATATCCGAAGGAACCAGAACCCAGGATCACATACCAAATCAATACAACAGTTATCTCAGAGATACCAATCAACAACAAAGGTAACATTTTTTGCCTGTTCTTTACCCTTATTATTTAGATTTTTACCCCTAATATTGTTACCTATTATCTATAAATATCTGTTTTAAAATTCGCGCCATGAAATATTTTTTATGAGCATTTTCATCTAAGCAAATTTATTAATATTTTCATATTAATTTCATCTGACGTATAGTTTACGGTTGACTTATTACATTTTACGTTCGTATTAATTTCTGTGTAATGTTCTTAGCACTCTTTGAACTCTTTCACTATAACCGCGTTTTATGAATATTAATGATCATATTATCATTTTTATAATTTGTACGTCTGCCATTTACAGTTGACTTTACCTAATCCTTGATAGGTAGTTTACTATACAAAATAATGGAATTTTTTCATTTTTTCTAGAAATGTTTGTAATACAATTAACGAAAATTCATTCGGATACCCGAAGGTTAATAATGCAAAAAGCAATAGTCCACGGAATTGCGAATATCACCACTCACTTTCCAATGAAAAAGGCAAATCTTTAAATGTTAAAAGTCAACAAAAATACGCGGAAGTACAAAACGAAGATTCATGTAGGAATCGTTCTCAAAACTTTTCAGAGACATCTAAACACGAATCACATCCTACCAATCAAATTCAGGAACCAAATTGTTTCATTTTTAACTACACTGATCAAAATAAGAAATTAATATCCGAGTAAGCAAATTATTATACATATTTTTAATTTACATAAATTTAATAATTAATTTTCATTTTTACACGTTACTATAGTGACAATCAATGCCATAAGTGCGGCGGTCTCAGAGTCCCAGATGGGCAAAATATACGGTCGGACATAGTCAAAACCAATTCGGAAAGCAAACAAAAAAAAATGCGTAAACTATTAGGTTTACATCCTGACGATAAAAACGTCATAGTAATGGTCAAACTATAGTTTGTGATATTTGGGATATCACAATTTTTCCAGATATACGTAGGAACTAGTGGAATGTATAGTGTTGTGCTTCGAATGAGTGTTTCTAAATTACTCTACATTAGGTTTTATCCTCTTCAGTAGTGTCCATTCGTATAATTTCTAGAGTGTGAGTCATGACTGTTTGTGGGAGCTAGTGTGGAGAATTGGCTGTTTTACAAAGTTTATGAATAGGGACAATTATGGCGTGTTTTTGTATAGAGGAGTATGTAGCAGCTAAGTTTAATTGAGATGATGAATATGCCAGTGCTTTTGGTGACAGATTTTTAAAATGTTGTTTGTTATTGGGTTGTGGCCGGAACTTTTCTTACTCGCTAGTTTAGGGTTGGATCTTGTATTTGTTTGGAGGATGTTAGAGTGATATTAGTTTTATGCTCGTATTCAGTTTTATTAGATGCTTTATCTGAGTGTTCATTTTGTCGGGCGGTGTCATGTTCAGTTGTGAAGCATGATTGGAAATAGTAGGCCAAGGCTTCGGATCTTTCTGCGGTGTTATCATATTTAACTATTCCATTCTTTAATGGAGGAATTAAATTACGTTGCTTTAGTTATGCGTTAATCGCGTTAAATTTTTGTAAAATGCGTTAATTCGTTTTGGGGTAGGTTGTTTATTTTTGGCCTGCTCATATATATTGTAGAGATATCAGTAGATTTTGTTAACTCTATCAATATGATATTTGCGAGTATAAAATGTTTGTATATTAGGTTTTCCTCTTATTGCAAAATTGGTGTAGATAGTTGCGGGATGATAAAATTTAATATTTACGAATAATCTGTTTTTAACAAAATTTTAACAATAATCATTATGTAATCGAGCTATATTTTCACTAATTTTAACTAGTGAGATTAAATAAAAATAATTATAGGTAATGAATTATACAATGTTTATTTTCAGACTTATTATTTAGTTGTATTCAATAAGTTGCTCATCGTTTCTTGAGGATTTGTTTGTTCTTGGAATTACTAGTGACAAAATAATGGCAGTAAAATAACAAGAGTTTTTGGGATGTTTGGAAAATCAAAGAAAATTTGAACAATTTATCGAATTCAACTTATTAATAAGACTTTAATTGTTAGATATGTGTATTAGATAAATTCTAAATAGACATATTTTAATTATCTTTAATTACTTGTTATTTAAACTCACTAGATAAAATTAGTAAAAGTAGTGAAAATTACGATAGGAAATATAATCGAACGATTACAAAATGTTTATTGTTAAAAAAAGAGAATTCGTAAATATTAAATTTTCGACAATATTTTTTACAATATTGTTGTATAATTCATCTAAATTTCCGTTGGTCGATTTTTGCGATTGTGTTTTGACTGTTTAAATCAAATGCATTCAAAATGTGTTCGTATCCAACAACCGTCCAGCGGATCCAGCAGATCCACCGTTTAGTCGAATTTCAAGAAACAAGAAGGAGGCACCACTGATCGTGGCAAGACGAATACAAACATTTATAATAAAAATAATAAAAAAAATGATGTTTATATATATTTTATTATTATTACGCGTAACGCCCGGTCTGGCGGATCGTATTTCGATCGTAACGACCGTAGATGAAATCCATTATAATAAATAAAACATTTGATTTTAATCCATTAAACAATGTAATTGTAGTATTTCGATTACTATAAATTTTCACATAATTCTTTAGATACACTTTTTTTTGTTTTAAATACCATTGATTTGCCGCAAAGGTAAATATTGTTCTTGTCATTGTCACGACCCTAACAACAGGATTAAATACATTTTTTAATAATTTTGTCTATACGTATTCCTTTAAACCAGTATATAGTAGAAAAAAAGAAAAATTAAATAAATCACGAAGAACACGAAGTAAATTTAACAACGACACGAAAAAAACAAAACAACGACTAACAATAGAAAAATCTCATATTTTGCTTTAGGAAAAAACTTCTTTTTTTTTTTTTTTAATAATAATAAACTAATCGTATTTGAACTATTAACGTTCGTTGTTGATGATTACAATGAAAGATAATTAAGCGATTAAAAAAAAACGATCATCATATAGTTAAGTAAATTAATCGTAATCGATTAATTGCTATCGATAATATCAATATTTTTTATCGGTTATTAATGTAATTTAATCGTAAATTATTCAGTTACCCGCCCAACAGTGCTCAGTATATTATGCGCAATTATTTTTATTTAATGTGGCCTTTCAATGCTACTGTTTTGTTGGATAACAAATGGATTACGACATTATAATTATACGAAAAATGCGTTTTAACTTATTGTAATAATAAGTCCACATGTTGTAAGGGTAAGGTATTTTTCATTAAAATGAGTGTCTCGAGTCTTTCAGTATATTTTTAAATATGCGCATTGTACCGCCGACACAGGAAATCTTTGTATAGACGACGAGCGAGTATTACGTGCAAAACATGTAATAATGTGCGGAAAATTGAAAATAGTAATTATATTATTAAAAAAACAAAAAAAAAACTATTTCTATTTTTCATTTATTCGCCTGCATAAGGATTTTTTTTTCTAAATATTCTTAATATATTTTATATTAGACTAACAGATATTTCCAAAATAATTATAACATAACTCATTACTATAAAATGGATGCTTATTCAATTATAGGTAAGTAATTATTATCTCGAAAACGGTTTTTTAATCTAAAATATCCATCATTCGTAGTTTTGTAATGCACGCCATACGTCGGTCTATCGTATCTTTAACTCGTCCATAATTTATCCACCACTTAACTTTGTTCCGATTTTCTATCGGAAACGTATGCGAACTGGTATTGCCTTCTGGAGTGATCAAAACATTGCATACACTGAACAATACGTGACACGTGATCTCGTGTAACCATTTGGAAATACGATTTGGCAACGAATAATTATTTTATAATAATTGAAATTGTCGCTCAAGTCTAAAAGACAAGTGTACAGATAAACGGTAGGCATTCACATGATTACTAAACACAAATTGGCGGTATAAAATGCACAAATTTTGTTGAACGTAAATCATTATTTTTGATTATGCGTGTTTTATCCAAACAAGATATAAAATCGTATAAAATTAAATGCTGACAACGATACTAGTAACGATTATGTAACTGTAACGAGATAAATAAATTAAAAAATCATAGCAGGCTAATACATATACGACAGTAGCAAAATGTGCATAATTTAACCTGACCAAATCTATCCCCGTTCTAATAGTTTCAGTTTATACAATCGGATTTGTTAATCTGTGACGCTAATGATAAAAGTAGTAAAATATTATAAATTAGACATATGACAATTATGGTATAGAGACGGGAATTTATTAAAAAAAAAATATGCTAAAAATATGATGCAAATACGCGGATAATAACGTGACGTAATATGCACTATAGACATATATACTTATGCATTCAAAACTTCGCAATAAATTAAAAACATATTTATTTATAAATACTTTTTTAAATCAATGCAACGTGGTATTTTTAAACGGGTTGTCATGGCAAATGCAATGTTATTGGAGCGATTGAAGGCCGGAATTGCAAACAAAACGACCGCATATGGCAAAGAAAAAATATTTTGTTTCATTAAGACAACGCATCGTGTCACAAGTCAAAAAAAAAAAAAACAATGTCAAAACTACAGGAATTAAAGATCGAATTGCTTCCGCATTCTAACCTCCAGATTACTGGCTATTCGCAGATCTCAAATTTCTGAAAAAATTGTAGCAATTGTTAAGCTATTTATGTTGTCGAGTTTTTAGTTTTTATTTTCCTCTATGTGAATAATAAAATGTTTTGGCCGAGCAGAAATACATGTACATTTTACACTATATCCACCAAAAGTTAATTTTTATATTACAATCGTTTCAAGTTCAAATTTTAATGATAATCAAAATATAAATCATGTGGCATTTTGCTATATTTTCCGATTTACGTCAATTTAAAACTTTTCTGGCTACATACAAATATACAACAATTTTAGGCGAAAAAAACGCAGTCAATTGCGGCACATTGGTTCGATTGAAAATTAAAAATGTCTGCCTTCCAGATTTTGCTGTTGGTTATAAAATGTTAATTGTAATCATAATAATTTATACCGGATTTAATTGATTATGAATAGTACGCGGCATAATAATATCGCCGCAATATAGATAGGTATACACAATTGTATAAATTATTCATCGTCAACGTTCTAACGGCGACCGAAACAAAACAATTTAATAAGACTAAAACAAGGCCGCTGTCTTTAAAATACGCAAATTGGCTTCGTTATTCGAGTTAAAATTTGATTTGTATATTTTTGGGGGAGCACAAAAAGTTGGACGAAAATATGAGTTACTATTTGTACACAGTGTAATTGTTTTTTTTTTCCTACGTCTTTTGTTGTGCTAACAAAGTTTCGGAAAAAATGATTAATCACTAGGAATAATACATTTTTAAAATATGTAGGTACCTTGAATATTGTATTCAATCATTAAGTTATAGTGGTGTATCCGCGGATGTTATTTAAGAAGACCGGATCGATTCGAAGCTATTATTATTCACACTATGAGTGAATTGGATTATTTTCATATTTAGAGACAAGCACATTATACGCGTTTTGTGTGTCGGTTTGTTTTTTTGGACGATATTTTAAATTTTTAAGCGAGATACGAAGAGTAAGTGAAATTTATGATCGACAAAAAAAAAAAAAATATAAAAATACCGACGTTCAAACACGTTGATAACAAAAAAAAAAATTATAATTTTATAATTTATAATAAATTGAATTTTCCTTACGAAATTATAGACATTTCATTTCGGTTAGTTAAGGTAATTAAACAGTGATGATATGTATGTATATATATATATATCCTATGCGACCGAACACTTTTAAACTTATCTCAAATAGGACATTTTTTTAAACATTTAGTGTATTTGTTTATCATTTCAACATCAATTTAACTTCTTCGTGATCAACGTGCTCGTGATACTTGACACCTATTCATTTACGGACCTACTACGTGTTTTCAAACGATAATGAAACACCGTCCGAGTGTATAGCAATATGAATAATGGACGGCCACAAGATAATTTCGAGTTAAATATTTTTCAGAAAACTTTCAATAATGCTCGTAGTATTAATTCTCATTTACGGGTACGTATATGTTTATATTTCCTATTGGTATACAGATGAAAAAATTGTAATTCAACGCGGTTTATTCTCTTGGCGTTTCGATTGTACTTATTGAAACGTGTACAATGTATTTTTTGTCGTTCCCACGTTTAGTGACGATATTTTAATTAATATGCAACGGACACAATTTGTAATGTGTTTAGGACGAGTGTAGGGGTTTTATCACACTAGTAAATCGATTAAACGAAAAACGGCGAGCGCTTTAAAATTCATTATTTTTAGACATTACAGTAGGCAATTAATAAATACTAATAAATAATAATATTCCATACAATATTACAATTAAACATCAAATGCAATGTAATTATTATTTACATCAAAGTGTACGAACTCAAACAGTTGATATACATTAACTAATAATAATTATTTCGCGTCAATGGTTTTGTTTTCATAGTGGTTATTAATTGCGAAATGTGTTTTCGTTTTAAAAAGAAGAAAAAAAAACCCTCTAGTTTAAATAAAAAAAAAAAAAAAAAAAATACAATATGGATCGGTAAACAAAATGTACATATTTTCGAAAATTTTATCAAAAGTTTTAATAATAATTGATTAGGTAATAAATCAATTCGCATGAAATATACGTAATAAAAAAAAAAAAACAATATATTATCTAAAAAATAAAAAAAATAATAATTAATTATTTAAACAAATTGGTAGGACATTGTTTGCGAATGAACCACTATTTTAGGCGGAAAGTTGGAAAGGTAAGATATAGATGGGCATTTTTATTAAATTTAATTATGCAACGATAAATCATTGCTAATGACAAACTATTCCAAACGAAGTTCGGTTAGATATATTTTATATATATTAAATAGTAATTAAATAATAAATTACATTTGTCCGTGTTTTTTTCGTTTTAAATATTTGTGCATTTTTATAAAGCCGAAAATGTTAAAAACTACGTAAATCGGAAAATAAAACGCGAATTACCGTGATATTTACGATTTATATCTTATTCTGAACATACATAAACACTTGTAAAAAAAAAAAAAAACTTAACCACGGATTTTCGATATTTATATATTTTTCAAAAGTCATTTTTGAGAAAATCGTCGACCTCTAAGATGGTTTTTATCAAATATTGTAATTTGATAAATATTGTAACCTAACAAAAAATCAAATCGAAAATAACAATTACCGTTATTGTGTAAATATTTCCGTTTATGCTACAGTTTTTTTAAAATTATTGTAGAATATACAAATAATATAAAAAAAAAAAATGACCTTTTCAATGCATTACATTAAATTTTCTATATAAAGTTGTTAAGTCATTTTTCGATTGGACCGAGATTTCCGGTTGATAAGCTGTTAACAAACACATTAGAAATGTTTTTGATTTTTTTAAAAAAAGCACACGTATATTAGTAGCGTTTCTGACTACGTTCAGAATTTAAAACATTAAATATCCCTATCTATAAAAAAAAAAAAAAAACTATCCCAGCAAATATTTCAAACATTTCGTAAATTTCTACGATCCTAGGACGCGAAAACATTAGAACATTAAATTATCACGGCATTTGACTCATATTCCTTGCGCCACCTATAATTTCCGAACTGAATATTATAAAACACTCCACATGACCTATACAAATAGACGCATATAATTTGTAAACATGCTCGGCGTGTGATTCGTGTGGCCAACAGTCGTCAACTCCCGAGTCGAGTTTTTATTTCTTATCGAAATCTATGGTGTAGACGTTTTTTTAAAAAAAAACGATCGTATAACGTGTCGCGAGTTCGTAACGTGCGATTTCGGGATGGATCACGACTCGATAGACGGCACGATTAAAGGGGTTTGTTACCCGTGGGCCAGTAATGAAAACGACGAAAGACCTCGGCAATTCGGGAAATCTCGGGGAAAACAAAATGTATCCAAAAAAGCACTTTGCCGCGTCGATACAAAAGGAGATTCCCCATTCATCAAACAAACAAGACGCACTACTCCCCACTTTCCCAATCTACACGGCCACATGCATCAGGCTTTCTATATATTAGCGTGTATCCGTTAGAAGCGCCTTTTGTTTTTAATAAATTTTAAAAGCTCTCCGGGAGTCTTACGCCCGCACATATATAATACCAGACCATTTTCTGATTAAATTATGTAGTGTACGCCGGCCGGGGGTGTTGTTTATAGAAAGTAAGCAAACGAATAAGTAAAAAAAAAAAAAAAAGCAACAACGTCTTTAATAAATCGTTTTTACTCATCTGAAAACCAGTAATAAATCGCGATTTAGTAAAACAATTTTGATGGGATTTTACGGGTCAAGTACACAACTTCGTCTAGTTCAATATATCATATAGCCGACCGACCGACCGCTTTGGTGAACGGCTAAAGATAATAATATTGCCGGCGAAATGATCATTCGAGTTACCAAAAACGGCGACTTTGATTCAGTGGAGGTTTATTTAGACCGAAAATATATATTTATTTTTTCGGTTTTTTTTTTTCTCAATAATTTTATACATTTAGGGTGTTTCTAGTGGCCATTTACGTTTTTATTAATATCCAATAATCAGTTACAAATGTCGTTTTAGATTTAGTGTTAACGATCTAACATGACTAATATTACGCGTCAACCGATTGTTCGAAAAGGCGATGTATTTTATTGTGATATTGTCTATATCGCGTAACTATTTGATACGAAACGGCATTTAAAATGTACAACTATGATATTTAACTATACGCCTAATTATTTCGCATAAACCGTACGGCCGATTTTTCAATACCGCAAGTGTAACAAATAGAAAATGATAGCCCCGGGTATATAACAAAAATTCTATACGGAATTTGCACTGCATACGAAATGAATATTGTAATTTTACGGTATTTATATGTAGCGGCACAAAGCATCGTATATAATGGGGTGAAAATAAAATCGATTGCTCCGTCGTTTAGATAACTATCGGCTCACAGACCCGCAGAGAGAAGCTTATAATGACCAATATCCTATCACATGATTTTGCAAAACTATCTATAACGTACGAGTGCTGTAAATTGTAATATTCGAAAGTCCAAAAGGCCCGTTTCTCTAAAGATTTTAAATCTCCACCTATCATCAGATAACCATTATTATATCGCATATGGGCATCATCGCTATAATAAATATAACTCTGGAATTACATTTGGTTACGGGATATAAAACTATAATTAGGTTATCTAAGAAAAATTAAAAATAAATTCAAATAGAAAACCATCGAGATAAAAAAAACGAACGCCAATGTATAAAAAAAATATACATTATGCCTATTAAGTATTCAAAGGTAGTAAATTAATAAGAAAAACTATTTGCATTATACAAATACAGAAAATGAACAGAGAAAATAATATAATAAGTATTTTAGATTGAATGTAATTCCGTATACTATGGTATTTTATTGTATTTTCTCGCTAATGACGAAGTTACATTTTAACCGTCTGGCTTATTACTGTAATACCGCGGTGCATAATAATATTATAATGTCTAACTCAATCCGCATTTTAGCGAAACCAGGATTAAATGTTAAAGAGTTAAATACTTGATACTATTTGTAACTAATTAATTTAAATCTTTTTAAAAGTTCGGGACCCGAAGCACAAAAAACGTCTTAATCCCCACGGTCGAATACAATATATCAAAAAAATTGACATATATATATATATATATATATATATATATATATATGTATATATTTATCTTACAAAGATACCGACGGGTATTTCTATTGCACATACGAGTATATGGCTGAATAGTTTTGTTTAGTTACAAAACAAACGTCAATAAAATAAACACCGACGTCTTTCGTTGACAACGAAAATTCGTGTTACATTTAAACATATTAAAAATTATATTGAATAATTTAAACCCATTCAAAATTATTTCACATAATTTAACAATCAAAATTATTTTTTTGAACAAATTTAATTTTCAATATAATATATCGACGGAATTATAATGGCAAAACAAAATTATTTTTCACAAACTGTGTCCCGTCAGAGCTGCGGTCTTAAATGTCAAAATGACCGTCAGTTTAGCAGAAAATCCATCGAGACTCCGGAATATAAATCCGGACGACAAACGTACCAGACATACGATGAAAGAACGTCCAACTCTGCAGCAATAACCACCCGAGCCGCGGAATCTGCATTTCCAAACGATCAAATGTATTTGAATACAATCGAACAAAACGGTTTGCAGAATACTTACGCGATGGATAGCAGAGAAGATATGGTACTCGGTCCATTTGACTATACATCGACGGACGATGAAGATAGTATAGATGAAAAAATGAACAATTTTTTCAAATATGACTGTGAAAAATCAATGCCGGAACAAAAACCCGAATATAACCGCAGTTCGTTGAATGAAGACCAGTCTAAACGTCAGCCACTGAACGGTCCAAATGAAAAAAGGTAAGAATTGATATTAATCTAATGAGAGTGTAAATATAATACCAAGGTAAAAAATAAATAATATATAAACCAAATTAATTAGTCGAGAGTACGGTTGCTACGTTTGAAAGGTGACACACCCGGAGATAGGCCAAAAGTGAAAAAAAAAAAATTCATCAGCAGTTCCTATGCGCATTTTTATAGCTTAGTTTATGACTGAGGTGAACACTTAGGCAGTGAATTACAAGAAAGATTAATATACTCACATAATTTATAGTCAAATTATACAATGTATATTTTTTTTTATTAATTTTGAAATCAAACTTTACATTTTTTATTGAACATTTCAATAGTTTTCCTCGTTCAAGATTATTCAAAAAGTGGAAAAATTTTTGACAGGTCATATTGTAATTTAATTTGACACCGAGATTTGATTTCACCATTTCCACTGACAGACCATATCATTCGTCAGACCACAAATTTTCAATCAAAGAAAAGACACGTTCAACAAAAAAATGTTACCTATTGAATTTAACTTATTTTCCCAATAATTTTTGGAAGTTCAGTGAAATCCTGAATTTGATTTCTTTTATGAAAGCTCTGACCACACTTTCTGCACATCTTTTACTACGTCATTAAGTCAGTATTTCTCAATGTTTTTTGAACCTGACAGGGGGTCATAGGCATTATTGCAAGTTCAATCTCAATTATTCATTTTTTCAAGTTTGAAAATATCTTAAAAATCGTAATATTTTGTCAAATATTACTGATCGCTTTTTTTGTTTTATTCATTAGCTTAATTTTTAAATATTACTTGGTCGTTAAGTTAAAGTGTTGAATTACTTTTCGCGACTTTTGCATCGTGAAATGAATCATTTAATCGATTTTTAATTTTATCTTTTAAACCTAGCATTATATTGTGTAAGTCAATCGTTGTTACGGAATTTGATTCAAATATTAATAAAAGTTTTTTTTTATTTGCCCCCCATATTCATATGGGGCGAATAAAATACAAAAGATATTTTGGTAGTCACTTAACGCGACAATTCAGTCATATCCATTGTATCAATGTTTTTCACAAAATTTTATATAAATTTATAACACGATCCTTATCCTCGGCATATAAAATAAAATTGAAACAGCAGGCGCGTAAATCAATCGATATCATTAAACAAATTTCGCCATCTAGTTGGTCCATGTCAAAGATAATTTCTGTATTCAACTTCGAATTCTTCAAAACAATTTTAAAGTTCTTTTACACGCTTAGCACTATTCGAGAATTGGGTATACACTTTCAGCATTCAATTTTGAATGATAGTTTATTTAAGATTTCATTTTTAATGTGAAAATACTGAACAACAGCAAGGTACATTTTATGTAAACACTTATTAAAAACAAAAGTAGCAATTAATCAATAATCACCATATTAAAAAGCAGGAACAATTTTAGAGATCTCAAAAAACTTCTTCTATTGAATTATGGTTCACCATATTTTTTAAAATTCTGCGTTAATACAACCACAGCGAACTTGTTTTTTCCATACAACAATCGCCATATAGACTCGACTAGAGTGCCATTTGAAATGCAAGTTTAATCAATGCCACAATAAAAGGCATAAAAAAAAAAAAAAATAAACGTTCGAAATGTGTAGTCCGACCAATTAAATTGTACACATTAAATCGAAATTAGTTCACCGTACACCGACAAAAAATAGTCTTTCATGTTAAAATCAAATTGCTCTCTATGATAGGCTTTAAACAATTGAAGACTGATAAAATGCAAGTCATTAAAAACAATTTTGTTACGATTGAAGTTCATAGATATTGGCAATTATCTATTGTAAACATATTCATCTAAATATAGGTCCGAATATAGGTCCAAATAAAAAAAAAATACCTAAAAATCCAATTTAAACATTTAATTTATATTTTATTTAATAAATTAATACATATTATAATAATAATTGTATCTGATAAATGTAAATAAGAACACATATTTTATGAAATAAATTTCCTTAATTAGTGTTAAATCATAAGTTTATTCTATAAATAACAATCTAAAGATTAATGCAAATACTTATTTCATGAGATCGGTAGTCAAATAAGTCATAAAAAATGAATCTCCCTAGGTTTGGTGCCCTCATATATAAAATTTATAATTATGTATTTTAGACGCCATTATCATATTTAGTTTAGTCGTTATTATTGCGTAACTATGATATACCGCAATTGATATCAACAAATAGAAAACATAAACAAGCTATCAATAGTTATCAGTTGATAAAACCTAACCTAACCTAACCATTCAGTAATAAATATTAATAAATGTCTGATTATTTTACGCAGACAAGCCCTGAAGGACCGAAAGACAACTGACAACAAGAAGCAAATCAATTGGAATAAATTCGTGGAGTGTCAGACATATCGAGCCGAAACATCGTCGAGCACAGTAGATACAGATGCAACCCCAACCATGGAAATTCCTCATTCTAGAAATCAAGATTATATACCTGAACACTACAATACACGTCTCAATGTTAATAATGAACAACAGAGGTAAAGTTATTTTCCTATATACTTACCAATTACTCTTACATGCATATTTTAAAACTTCGAATTAAAACTACTTGGACGATTGAAATATTAATAGTTATCAGCAAACCATACAGAATTCAACTTGAAATAACAAACTAATTTAATAATACACAAAAATAACATGCACATTTAGGATAGTTTTGTCTGTGGGGGTAAGGTTAAACATAAACATTTAACGTTGGGTAATTCGAATATTTCAAGATGGTGAAATTATTTTCTCCATCAATTGTAAATGTGTAGACTCTACTATTTATGTTATTAAAAAAAAAAACAATATAGCTTTAAATTATAAATTGCTGTCTATTATTCCAAAATAAGCCTAGGTAATAAATTATTGAAAGGTTAATTATACGCAAGATAAATTAATGTTTGCAATTAACACAACATTGTTATATTTGAAAAGCTACGATGTATAAAATTCCATACATTTTTTATTTCAATTATTACTATATGGTAGACCGAAAAAAATCATAAATTATTTACGAATGTTTACATCAAAGAACCTGAAAATAATACAATATTAAATTCCGCTTTATGTTCTTTTAACCCTTACCCCATTTTCAATATCATCATTAATGATCTAATGTTATAAAACTTCATTGATCATTGTTCATTTAATCATCGTTAAACTCTACTTTACCATGGGCACAAATTAATTGGAACAATCTCGAACAAAACAGATCACAAGAGACTTACGTGAATGATAGCAACGAACAAATGGATTACGGTGACTTTGACAGTTCTACGACAGATGATCAATTTTATGATAAGTAAATAAGAACAATTTCTTTAAAATACAATCACTTTATTAGTATTTGATGTTAACAATTTGTTTAAATCACGTTAAAAAGCGTTAATGTAAATACATCATTAAAACGATCAGATATCTAAATATATTATAAAAAAATAATTTCATTACGTTAGATAATAACAAATATATAATTTGTAATTTTACATTGTTGGATAATGAATTATAGTGTCTGGACCCTATTGTTGTATTTTTTTCAGGCATTATTATTTTTAACTATTTAATATACCAATAACAATATAAATAAGTAGAAAATATAAATGATAATATTAATTATTTATTTATAAAATGTTATACAACCCTTTTTAATTTTCATAGACAATACCCGGAGGACCAAATGAACACAGTTACGAACGATTATACCACTTGGAATGAATATGGGGATTGTCAGACAAATGTAATTGAATTACCATCTAGTACAAATTGCATGTATACAGATTCAACCAAAGTCGAGGAAATTAAAACCCAGAATCATGTTTCAAACCATTACAACAATTATCTCGGAGATACTCATCAACAACAAAGGTTAGATTATTTTCCTATAACGTTACCTACTATCTATGAACACCTATATTAAAACTCCTGTTGACTACGCCTTAAGGCTGGAAACTATTTGAACGATAAGAACACTATTATTTATCAGTGAATCACCTTAATATTACAATCAAAATTAGTTAAACACGGCTAAAATAACATTATTGATTTTTCTGTCGGGCCAAAACTTTAAACGGTATGTAATTCAAATATTACAGTGCAATCAAAATTGTTTTTCCGCCAGTAATTGTGATTGTGTAAACACTAATATTCGCATTAATCAGAAACTATACTAATACTCCAATTTACATACCGCTGTTTATTATTCGAAAGCAAGGCTACCGATTATGTTTTCGTAAAGTTATTTATAACAAATATGAATAATTGTGTTCAATGACCACGACTATATAAATAATGAAAAAAACATTAAAGAACATAATATATAATCGTCTAATTTATCACCGTGTTGTCGACTGAGAAATATCAACAACTTTATAGGAGTATATTCAGGAAACCTTATAATTATATAATATTATTTTCAACAAATATATAAAATACGGTTAAAAATCTGTAATTTTAAAGACGTTAAGACTCTTGATAAAATTTCCGCTTTATGTTCATCTAAACTTTTTCAATATCATCATAATTGATCTATTATAATAACTCCACAATGAGTTCTATTTATCTAACCTTCGGCGGACTGTACATTAATTATAACACAAATCTATAGGAGCAATCTCGAACAATACAGTTCACAAGATAACTACGTGAATGGAAACAGCGACTACGGTCAATATAACAGGACATCGACAGACGATCAAAATAGTAGAGGTGAGAAGAAGAACAATTTCCCCCGATATAACAATGAAGTATCGATGACGAAACAAAGACAAGTACAAAACAACAACCAATCATTGTATGTAGACCATCCGAATCATCAGCAAATGAGCAGTCAAGGCAAAGATAAGTATGCAATAATAATAATCTATAAATACTTAGGCAAAGTGTACATACCTGTGGATTATGTTTACGGGTGTATCGCACTAGTTATAAGACCGGGTCGAGTACCATTTTCAAAGCAGGTTGTATTATTATTAAATAATATTAACTTGATGCCCACACATATAGAATTTTAAATAAAATATTTTAGTTCCTATTTATAATTAAATAAAGAATTATTATTTCGTAACTTTATAATATCTCATTATTAATATCAATTAGTAGAATTTATTGAGAGGATTATTCGGTAACAAATTTAAATAAAACCCAAATAAATTTTCGCAGTCAAAACACGGTGAACCAACAGAACATACCACCGGCTAACAAAGTGTACGTCTATGGGTCTGACTACAGAGTGTGTCAGTCGATTCCAATCGAATCATCGTCGAATACAAACAACATGTATGCAGACTCAAGCAAGACCAAGGAAATTCCCTATACTAGAAGTCATCCGAATCATCTATCCGACCAGCATTATAAATATTCCAATAATACTAATCAACAGCAGAGGTAAAGTTTTATTCCTATATAGTTTCCTATTAGAACCTATTTATACTAAATTTAAAAATCCCTTACCTATTAATTTAAGTCCACTACGACTTAAAACTACGTAGGCGGTTAAACATAATTAATTATCGGTAAACTAGACAATAATCTAACTAAAATACAGTATTGTATTTCGACCAAGTAAAATCATCTATTTTTACAACTAAAAAAAATTATTATATTATAATATTAATTTCTACAAACTTATAGATAAATTATAAATTGAAGACAGCTGTCGACACTACGTTCGCTTTATATTCTTTTAATCTTCTACACTTTTTCAATATAATCATTAATGTGATATTATTATAACTCTACTGTGATCTCTGTTTATCTCATCGTCTGCGGTCACTCCTTTATTATGGACACAATATTCTTGGATCATAATCGATAAGCAGTTCACAAGAAACGTACTGGAAAGAAAACAGCACAAAAAAAGATTACGGTTACTTTAATAGTTCTTCGACAGACAATCAAAATATTAAAGGTAATAGAACAGAAGATTATTCCCAAAATAACTATGAAGAAACGATTCCGGAACAAAAACACAATGACAATTGCTGTTCATTGAACATAAACCAGTCGAATCCTCGACTACTAAGTGGTGTAGACAAAAAAAGGTAAATATTTATTTTTTATGAAATCTAAAGTAAATCTTCAATTAGGTAGATAATATTTACAGTTATTTCTTATTTATTTTAAAGACTGGTTTTTTTTAGTTAAACGTCTTCAAATTAATTCTGTGTAGATAAAAAACCAAAGTTAAATATAAAATAATATATACATTAATTAATTGTTCAAGTACTTATTACAGTGCAAGTGTTATCATTACATTTTACGAATGCATTACATAAAATATTTATCATATTTCAAATTGGGTATCATTATCAGTAAAATAACAAATGTATACAACAAATCGAATTTATCATATAAAAATAATGTTTCATGTAAAAATTTAATTAGCAAAATACTATTTTTTCGATAAACGTAATTATTAACACTTTTTTATAAACAAAGTTAACTTAATAATTGTTAAAACTTGGGTTTAATTCTAAACGGCTTTACGAAGCTTTATACATTTGCGCTATTATGCACATACTAGTAAACTAAAACCATAATTATGTCGTATCGTTATAATAAACTATATTTAATATAAATTAGAAGAAAATATTATCCAGAAATGTATTATTTAGTAATATATTTTAATAATACTCAAAATAATTTTAGCAGCCAAAAAGTGGAGGATAAAAAGAACATTGCAACTGCTAACCAAAAGTATTGCTATTATTGGTCTGAATACGGAGAGTGTCTATCATTTCCAGTCGAATCATCGTCAAGTACAATCGACGTGTATACAGATTCAACCAAATTCAAGGAAAATCCCCATACTAGAAGTCATCCGAATAATTTATCCAACCAGTATTATAAAAATTCCAATAATACTAACCAACAACCTAGGTAAAATTTTATTTCTATTTAGTCGTTACCCCCCATTTATATATATTATAATCATATTTTAAAACTTCTAAAAATATTATAAAACCTTATTAATCATCGGAAATCGGTTGAACCCAAAATATTAACAATTTTTTATGACTACATACATCTAACAATACTTAATAATTTTATCATAATTTAATTCTACTAATGTATTGATTATTGTTGATCAAATATAATTTGATAATCATTAGCTGTCGAATTAACTTTCGCTTTATGTTCTTTAACTCGTTAGACTTTTCCAATATTATCATTATTGATTTATTCTTATAAATATGTTTTGGTCTCTGTTCATGAAATCGTCTGTAGTCTCTACTTTACTAAGTACACAATTAACATGAACCATTCTCGAAAAAACAGTTTGCAAGAAACGTACTGGAATGAAAACAACGCAAGAAATGATTACGGTAATTCTACAAACAATCAAAATATTAACGGTAAAAAGATGGATAATTATCCACAATATTACTCTGAAGAAGCGATTCCGGAACAAAAACACAATTATAACTGCTCTTTATTGAACCAGTCGAGAAGTCAGCAAATGAGCGGTCCAGACAAAAATAGGTATGAAATGATATTAATCTATTAAGTCATAAGGAAAGTCTACATTCCTGCGAACAACCCGGGTATTTCGCACTAAATATAAGGTCTACAAATTAATCATTCAAAATTTAAACTGTGTAGATTCAAAACAATGCCAAAAAAAAAAAAAAAAAAATATATATATATATATATATATCATATTAATTAGTCAATAACTATTTTCAATGTAAGTTTTATCATGTCAATTAATTATTGTTTAAAAAAAAATAACAATGTATTTAATAATCCGTATCACAATTGGTTAAATTATTTACAAAAATATGAAAATATTTTACTGAACTTTAAAAAACATAATTTATTCAAGTGAAAATTAAAATACATAAACATAATATTCTGATAAATGTCAATATACATACTGTTTAATAAACTATATTTAACTAATTAGTATTCATTAGTATTTTTAAAATTACATTTTAATATACAATGCATATACTGATTTCAAGTAATCAGTTAATCAAATAATTTGAATAAATTGAATTCACTTGTTGCCCACATATATATAAATAAGAATTATACGTCTTGGGTTATTTTAATAATTTATTTAGACATTATAATTTTTAACTATATATAATCAATATCAATTAGTAGAATATATAAACTAGTTATGTATTATTTAGTGATATTCTTTAATGATACATTGAATACTTTTTGCAGCCAAAAAACTGGGGAAAAAAGGAACAATCCAACTGCTAACCAAAAGTATTACTATTGGTCTGAAAACGGGGAGTGTTTATCATTTCCAATTGAATCATCATCGAGTAAAAGCGAGGTGTATACAGATTCAACCAAAGCCAAGGAAATTCCCCATACTAGAAGTCATCCGAATAATTTATCCAACCAGCATTATAAAAATTCTAATAATACTAACCAATATCAGAGGTAAGGTTTATTTCTATTTAGTAGTTAACCATGTATATTATATACATATTTTATAACATAAGTCGATTGCGTCTCAATAAATTCGACTAATCGAATAAAACCTTATTAATCATCGGTTAACTAAAAGCAGTCTTACATAAATAATATTATTGTATAGTCGACCTCAAAATATTAACAATTTTATTTGACTACCTACATCTAAGAAAACTTAATAATTCTATCATATTAATGTCTACAATTGTATTGATTGTTGCTGATCGCATGTGGTTTGATGACTATTAGCCGTCGATTTGGTTTTCATTTTATGTTCTTTTAACCTTTAACAATTATCTAATATTATCATTGTTGATCTAATATTATAACTCTACTTCGGTCTCTGATTATATGATTATCTATCGTCTCTATTTAACTATGTACACGATTAACTCGAATCATTTTCGAAAAAACAGTTTACAAGGAACGTACTTGAAAGAAAGCAACGCAAAAAATGATTGCAGTAACGGTTCTGCGACAAACACTCAAAATAAAAAAGGTAAAAAGATGGAAGATTATCCCCAATATAACTATGAAGAAGTGATTCCGGAACAAAAACACAATCACAACTGTTGTTTATTGAACTTAGACCAGTCGAGAAATCAGCTTTGTCTAGACAAAAATAGGTATGTAATGATAATTATCTATTGAGTTATAAGAAAAGTCTACTTTCCTATGGAGAACCCGGGTGTTTCGCACTAAATATAAGTTCGGGTTTATTAACTAATTTCTTAAATTTGTACCGTATTTTAATTATAACATAATATTTAAATCATATCTAATGCACGTCTTATCATTAATATTAAATAATTTTTAAAATATAATATAAAATGTATTTCAAATGTGTTTATTGATATTAAATATAACTATTGATATATTTAAATATTACCACTCTCTCACGTTCAAAGTTTAATTTATTAGTGTTAAATCTTAAAAGTCTATTTTCTAAATGTCTTTCTATTAAATAAAGCAATTACAAATTTTCTAAGATCATTTCCTCAAATAAATCAGCCAAATTAAATTATATATTCTTGTTACTCACGTATATTTAATTAAAAATTATACATCTTAGTTAATTTTTATATTTTATTTTGATCACATCATAATTTTGTAACATTACTATGTACCATAAATAAATTCAATTACTAGAATATGTTGCTAGTAAGGTTCTATTTTGTGATAAATTTACATAAAACTCACATTAATTTTCGCAGCCAAAACACTGGGGGCCATAATAATATTTCATCAGCTAACTCAAAGTGTGTCTATTGGAATAAATACGGGGAGTGTCGATCATCTAAATTCGATTCGTCGTCAAGTTCAATAGACATACATACGAATTCAACCAAAACCAAGGAAGTTCCCCATACTAGAAGTCATCCGAGTAATCTATCCGACCAGTATTATAAATATTCCAATAATACTAACCAACAACAAAGGTAATGTTTTATTTCTACTTAATAGTTACTATATATATTAAATACATATTTTAAAACATGAGTCGATGGCGTCTCAAGATTAATCGTATAAAACAGTATTAATTAAAGGCAAACTACATGCAGTCTTACATAAACATTATGATTATATGATTGACCTAAAAATATTAACAATTTTATATGACTTACTACATCTTAGAAAACTTAATGATTTTATCATACTAATTTTCTAAAATGTATTGATTATTGCTGATTGAATGTGATTTGATGACTATTAGCTGTCGACTTAACTTTCGGATTATGTTCTTTTAACATTTTATACTTTTCCAATATTATAATTGTGTTATAATATGTTCATCTAATTATCTGCCATCTCTACTTAACTATGTACACATTACAAATTTTCAATCAAACAGTTCACAAAAATCCTACTTGAGTGTAAGCAGTGAAGAAATAGATAATGGTTACTCTGGCGGTTCTATGGCGGACGATGAAGATAGTTTATTTGATTCAAAGTCCAACAATTACCCATTTAAGGGTAACGTATCGATTCAGAAACAAAAATCCAAATACAACCAGGGTTCATTAAAATGTGACCAGTCGAAATGTCGACTACAGAGTGGTATTGACAATAAAGGGTATGAATTAATACTAATTTATTTAATTTTAAGGATAATCTTCCTTTGCCTGGATTAGGTATTCACGCTAAATATAATGATGGGTTTTTTTTTTAGGTTAAAATCTTCATTTTAGTGTAGATATAAAACAAAGTTTAAAACAAAATAATTTACACTTTTTATTAAGTATTGTCGAGTAACTTTTTTCAATGCAGGATTAATTATGACTATTTGATAATGCGTAAAATAAAAACTACGGCCATATTTCAAATGTGTATTCAGATAAGAAAAATTGTAAAAATCAAACAATAAAATTGTTTTGAGTTAAAATCGAATTACTCCATTATTTAGGATAAAGACGCAGAAAAACTAATAAAATGAATGTGTCCTTAAAATTTTTGTATTGCGATTAAAGGATATAAATATGGGCACGTTTCTATAGTACAAAAATATTCATTTTTTTTTTTTTATGTAGAATTTTCCAAAACCCAAACAAGCGTATTTAAAGTTTTTCTTTTTAATATTATTTAATAATATATTTTATTTTATTATTATTCTGGTATTTAAACATAAACACCTTTATTTGAATAAATTTACTTAATTAGTATTTACTTTTATGTTTATTTTTTAAAGGCATTTAATTGCATTTTAATATTTTTTTTTAAAGTAATTCAAATAAATTTTAATGAAAAAATTACATTATGTTTGGTGCGTACAGCTATATAATTTTTTTAATTTTCCCTTTTTTGATAATGACTTATAATGTTTAGACTATATTGTCATATTTATTTCAGTCGTAATTATTTTTAACTATAAATTATTTTTTTATAAATTGTAATACAACACTTTTTAATTTTCGTAGCCAATACCAGAGGGACCAAGTGAACACAGTTGCGTCCGACTCGTACTATGTGACTTGGAATGAATATGGGGATTGTCAAACAAATACAATCGAACCAATGTGGAATACAAAATGTATACATACAAATCAAACCAAAGCCGAGGGAACTAGAACCCAGGATCATATACCAAATCATTCCAACCATTATCTCAGAGATACAAATCAACAACAAAGGTAAAATTATTTCCCCATATTGTTACCTATTATCTATAAACACCTATTATAAAATTCGCGCCAAGGAATATTTTAAATGAGCATTTTCATCTAAGCCAAATTATTAATTTTGAAGACGATTTACGCTCGTATTAATTTCTCCGTTATGCTCTTAGCACTCATTGAACTCTTTTAATATTACCAGTTATGATATTTTAATATAATTCTGCTTTGAGCTCTGTTCATCAATAAATCGGTGTATAATAATTTTTATTTTTTTATGAAAAAATCATTTTATAGTTTTAAAATTAAATAATATTTTATATTAATTCTGTGCAAACTCTCATCTTCGATCTTGGAATATGTTTACGTTTTAAACAATTATATAAAAAAATGCTCGTTTTTATGAATATTAACGATCATATAATCATTTTAAAAATTTATACAACAGCCATTTACAGTTGACCTTACTTAATTGGTGATAAGTAGTTTACTATGCAAATTAATTTTATTGTTTCATTTTTTCCAGAAATGTTTGTGATACAAAGAACGAAAATACATTCGGATACCAGAAGGTGATTAATTCAAAAATCAATAGTCCTCGGAATTGCAAAGATCACCAATCACTTTCCAATGAAAAAGACAAATCTTCAAATGTTAAAAGTCAACAAAAATACGCGAAAGAGCAAAACGACGATTCATGTAGGAGTCGATCTCAATACTTGTCAAAGTCATTTAAACACAAATCACATGCCACCAATCAAAATCAGGAACCAAATTGTTTTATTTTTAACTACACTGATCAGAATAAGAAATCAATAACCGAGTAAGCAAATCATTATACATATTTTTAATTTACATAAATTTAATAATTAATTTTTATTTTTACACGTTCTATAGTGACAATATATGCCATAAGTGCGGCGGTCTTAACAAGGTCCGAGATGAGGAAAATGTGCGGTCAGACATAATCAAAACTAATTCAGAAAGCAAACAAAAACAAATGCGTAAACTGTTAGGTTTACATCCTGACGATAAAAACGTCATAGTAATGGTCAAACTATAGTTTGTGATATTTGGGATATCACAATTTTTCCAGATATACGTAGGATCTAGTGGAATGTATAGTGTTGTACTTCGAATGAGTGTTTCTAAATTACTCTACATTAGGTTTTATCCTCTTCAGTAGTGTCCTTTCGTATAATATCTAGAGTGTGAATCATAACTGTTTGTGGGAGCTAGTGTGGAGAATTGGCTGTTTTACAAAGTTTATGAATAGGGACAATTATAGCGTGTTTTTGTATAGAGGAGTATGTAGCAGCTAAGTTTAATTGAGATGATGAATATGCCAGTGCTTTTGGTGACAGATTTTTAAAATGTTGTTTGTTATTGGGTTGTGGCCGGAACTTTTCTTACTCGCTAGTTTAGTTACGGATCTTGTATTTGTTTGGAGGATGTTGGAGTGATTTTAGTTTTATGCTCGTATTCAGTTTTATTAGATGCTTTATCTGAGTGTTCATTTTGCCGGGCGGTGTCATGTTCAGTTGTGAAGCATGATTGGAAATATTAGGCCAAGGTTTCGGATCTTTCTGCGATGTTATCATATTAACTATTCCATTCTTTAATGGAGGAATTAAATTGCGTTGCTTTAGTTATGCGTTAATCGCGTTAAATTTACGTAAAATGCGTTAATTCGTTTTGGGATAGGTTGTTTATTTTTGGCCTGCTCATATAATGTAGAGATATCAGTAGATTTTGTTAACTCTATCAATATGATATTTGCGAGTATAAAATGTTTGTATATTAGGTTTTCCTCTTATTGCAAAATTGGTGTAGTTAGTTGCGGGATGTTAAAATTTAATATTTACGAATAATCTGTTTTTAACGAAATTTTAACAATAATCATTATGTAATCGAGCTATTATATTTTCACTTATTTTAACTAGTGAGATTAAATAAAAATAATTATAGGTAACGAATTATAATTAATTATTATTAATTATAATTATTATATTTAATAATAGTATATTAATTATTGATATTATTAATAATTTAATAATTATTATTAATATTAAATATTATAATATATAATATAATATATTATTATAATATATTATAATATATAATATAATATAATATTATAATAATTTAATTATAATATATATAATATTATAATTAATTATTAATTATTATATATAATTATTATTAATTATACAATGATTATTTTCAGACTTATTATTAAGTTGTATTCAATATGTTGCTCAACCTTTTTTGAGGATTTGCTTGTTCTTGGAATTACTAGTGACAAAATAATTGCGGTAAAATGTCAAGAGTTTTTGGGACGTTTGGAATCATGTTTGGAAAACCAAGGAAAATTTGAACAATTTATTGAATTCAACTTAATAATAAGACTTTAATTATTAGATATGTTTATTAGATAATTTTTTAATGAACATATTTAAATTATCTTTAATTAATTTTTTATTTAAACTCGCTAGATAAAATTAGTAAAAGTAGTGTAAATTACGATAGGAAATATAATCGAGCGATTACATAATGTTTATTGTTTAATAAATGAGAATTCGTAAATATTAAATGTTGGACAATATTTTTTCCACTAATATTGATCCAAAATTTCCGTCTAAATTTCAATATATTGTACGATTGTTCAAATCGGTTCTGTTTCATCTCCGTTACGAATGTTATCTATTGTCGGACGCATTCAAAATGTGTTCGTGTCCAACGACCGTCCAACAGCGGATCCAACAGATTCCACCGTTTAGTCGAATTTCAAGTGACGATGAGGAGGTACCACTGGTCGCGGGGCAATGCGAACACGAGCGCAACGACACAATGGCCCGGTGGTCTTGGACGCGGATTAAAGTTTTTATTTTACGCCCACGGTTTTTGCGTATGTGTTTCGAAACGGATATTATAATACGTACTTACTTACGAGTGTGTGTGTGTGTGTGTGTGTGTGTGTGTATAGCGAAGAAAAACACACAATAAACATAAACCTTAGATGGTGTGAAAGGACAATTGAACGGACGTCTCCCGTTGTCAGCCGGCGGCTACCGCGGGACAGTGACGCGGATCACGATTCTCGCCGGATAGGTTGTTTAAATCGTATATTATGGCGATGCGAAATTCCAACGGACCCGATAAGTATTTTATATTGCACACATGCGTATATAAATAAAAATATATATAAATAAGCTTATATTATATCGATACAGGACAATATGCAAACGCGTACCGCTAACGAGTAGATAAGATTGATGTGACCGATGCGGCGGCGGAGATCGGACGGCCGCGATATTGGATTTACATTTTCTTAAAGAGTACGGATCGGGATTCTTTTACCACGACGCGAATATGCACAATCATATGTATATATAAAAATTGATACTGTGGATACCACGATAATAAAAGTTGTATAATGTATTCTTAACGAAAATTTTTTATTCGGATATAATACGATTGAAGACCTAAGACTCGAGTTTCGGATGACCGTATGCACGTGCGAGTGTAACAGAATTACTCAATTAATTCGTTTTTTGCCCGGCCGTAGGCCATGACCAATATTGCCGCAATTAGTTTGTACACGCGAGTGTTATTATTATAAAATTATCGATACCCAATACGAACCCGATATTATAGAATTCGCGTTGCCATTTTATCCCTCGATTTTTATATATATATATATACATAATTATTACGTTACATGTCGCCGAATCTTAACGAAATAATATACGACGCTTACGAGTGCCGTTTTTCCGGCGTCTTAGTCGTCTTTATCGTTTCCGACTAAGACGACGATCGTGATTTCGTTTCGTTTTTTTTTTTTTTTTTTTTTTGTCAGTCGCGAAAATCGTGACGCCCGTCGGCGAGCGGCCTCGTTGTTCATCTTTAGCCAAATACCAGGGGGCAAAAGTGGAAACAATCGAATTCAGGCCGAGAGATTGATTTTTTTTATCCAGGCCACAACCAGACGCCCCGAAATTGTATTTTTTTTTTTTAATTTTTCTCAATGTACATAAATTCCACCGCCCGGCACGGTACTTTATATGGCAATTTTTGTTTTTTTTTTTTTTGTCTAGATTTCCGAAACAAATCAAAACACAAAATATTATTTATAAACGATAAAATCACCCGTATTACGACGGTGTGTTATACTAGCGTTTAAAACGTTAGGTTTAGTCACCGAAAAATGTATATTATTCTATCGGGTCGTTAAAAATCACCGGACCACGCCCGTGGGGGGGTGTGGGGGTCGCAATACGATTCCGGGCCGTCCGGAAAATTGACCGGCCGCCACTCCGGCACCCGGGACAATTACGAATACCGTACAATACATCACCCGTACTCGATCCGCGTATTTTTATCGTAATTATAATTATATTATTATACGGTCGTGTATACCGAGCGGTTTTACAGTGGGGTAAAATAAAAAAATCCCCCGATTTTCCGCGAGGTCGCGGCCGCCGAGTGGCGGCGATGGTGTTGCCCGGACAAACGGAGCCGGTCCCCGGTGGGCGCGACGGAATAACTTTGACGGGAGATCAAACGACCGACCCCGTCGGCCCGGGCCCCGGCGTCGGCCGGTCCGCGCGGTGCGGCCGTACTCCCGGCCGATGATTTATCGGCTCGGCGGCAGCGGCCGGCCGGAGATCATCAATCAGCCGACGCCGTCCGCAAAAATGCCGTTTTTGTCTTTCCCGGCCCGTCGTCGCCGGACACAAAAGTATAATAATAACAACGATATATATATATATATAACGATAATTATTTTTATTATTATTATTATTATTATTATTATTGCTATTGCTATTTTCTATACGGCGAACGCGGCCGGTGCCGCCAACCCGTCGCCCGGCGTACGGTTTTACGGTCGTGTAATAATAAAACGACCGTCTAGCCGCCGACGCCGAGATTTCGCGAAACCGTCCCGTCGACCGGTAGCCCGTAATCAATCATTAATATCGTTTGTTTAATTCGGAAAACTTGAATTTTTTTTTATTCTAACAGATTTAATTATGTAGAAAAAAAATAAAATAAAAAAAATAGTGTACAACATGTTATCAACTGAATATCTAAATGTTTAATTCTAAATCCAAATATGTACAATTTTAACGTGAAACGTTTACTCGATGCTGGTTGCATATTAATTAGTTCGATCCAAGGAGGATTTGACGACAAACGTACTCGCATTTATTGTTCAACTAATACAAGTCGTTCACATTTCTTATTTTTAATATTAGTTAGTACGGGTAAAAACCACGTTCGCAAATGTAGGAAATGGTAACGTATTTATTGCTTTATCTGTAAGTATCGGATACTCGGTATTAATTTTATTCAAAAAAAGGGACGAGTGTAAGTTCATTGCATATTAATTTCGATCGACGATCAAATCCAGGTTTCAAAAGTTGTTCTTGTTTAATTCATTTTAAATGATATATAGCATCTAATGTTACTGCAAAAGGATTGCGTAGCCAATCGTATTCATCAACAGACGAATAATTAATTTTGCAGTAAAAGTGCTTATTTTATTTAGCTTTTGTTTTTTTTTTTTTTTTGTTGCATATTTAGACAGATACTTCAAATTTCAAACAAAAACTATACAAATTTTAATGGACCAGCGAAATGAAGAGAAGCACTTAATCGAGAAAAAAATTATTTATCATAGGTATTTGTTATCTACGAATCGTAGCTCGTTATAATTTTTTCAAAATTAAATTAATATGTTTGCATTTTTTTTTTTTTTTTTTTTAATTTTTAATGTTTTTCTAATACCTACTCGAATCATAAATATTAATTTTAAAAATATTTCAAATGCATATTTTTTTAGATTTTTATAGTTTAATAGTGCCATAAGTTTTGAACCCTGGTAATGACGTATTACAATCGACAAATAAAACGTAAAATTCGTTATAATTCTAATAATATAATACATGTGGAACGTATTTTAATGGATTTCTTATATTTTGATCGGGTTTTCAATGTATTTAACGTATTTTGTTTCATTTTTTTTTTTTTTCATATTTCAGAATTATGAATAAATAAAAATAAAAAATCATAATTCGTCAGTTTAAGAATATAAAAACAGTGCACCTGTCCTTCATTTTCATAATATTTTTCAAGAAGACGAAAAATAAAACAAAATGAATGCGTTCACAAATTATGTAAGGTTACAATTAGTTATAAATTATGTATTACTATAAAACAAATTAAAATTAAATTTTATTTTAAGATTCTGAGAGTGCGTAGCGATTGATATAAACTAACGTGTGTCTATGATATGTTCTATTTTTTTCTGCCTATGAACAATTCTTCGACCGGAAATCTCGCTCCAATCAGTGTGACTATTCTTTTCGGACTTTTCGTAGTGCAAACGTATATTTATTTGAATTGTATTACTAATTATTGTGCAGGAGGGAGGCAGCGCAACATTTTCTAATGCTATTATGTTAATTACATGAACAACGTACTAATATTAACGAAATGTGTCTTAGTTTTCACTCATATTAACAAATAATTTCGTGTCATTTGATGGCATGAATATTGATGAATTAAAGTGTAAATACATATACATACCTTACGATAAATAAACATTTTGTCGCGAATAGCCTCATCACAAAACGCGAAAAAAAAGAAACTAAATTGCTACGGACATAATAATATTTTAGTGATTTTCCTTTTCATACTCACCCCTGGCTATATTAATGATGAATTACACCTAAAGTTGTACACGTTTTCTACATTTTCTCGTATCAAAAATATAATTCGATAGAATGTTTTTCTTACGTCTGCGAAACCTTGCGGTTCGCCTGTGATAAAAAAAAAAAAAAAAAATTACTGGTGACAGGTGCACGTTTTTATTTTTCGCGATGTACATTCGAGATATCGTAGTGCGCACAAAAAACGTCCACTGTTAATATTAATATTACATTTTTTTTTCGTTTTTATTTTACTTTTTAATTTTTATAATTAACATTTTTCATAATAATATAGTATAATAAAGTACACACACGCGCACAGACAAAAAAAAAAAATAATAAAAAATATGAAGAACTCAGAGTTTTTCGTTTAAACGTATTAAAAAAAAAAAAAAAAAAGTTTACGAGGACGTTTCTAAACTATTTCATATGGAACAACGAAAAAACCGTATAATGCCGCGTGCACGCCTCGCGTAAATTCACCACCGACTATCGTTATATTATATTTTTATATATATATATACAAAACAAACCAACTTAAAAGTGCGAATATCACGAATTTTTACGTCGTAGGATTAAAACATAAATATGGCTCTGGAACCCAATTAAACGTGTCCTTGGCCCGTCGAATTGCGTTTAAACGGTTAAATTTGAAATAAAATCGTACAAAAACGGTCCAATATATTATTGTCCGCTGCCTGCCCCCGGTGCTAATTAATTATTTATTTCGACTTTGCCCATCGCATGAAAATTGCATTCGATCAGTAGCGCGGTAGGTGCCCACCACCTAACCTAACATTTTACAAATTGATCGAATCCGACCTCGTGCAATTATTAACCATTTAATCGATTCCCGTTGCACGTTCATTGGATACGACAATATTGTATAAACCAAATACGTATCAATTTATTTTTATTATTTATTCGATACAAATACAATAAATCGTATCGTTTTCATATTCCGTCCCGTAATAAAACAATTTTAGTTGGTTAATTGAACAAATAATAATCAGCAATAAACGGTAGTTGTTATTTATATTTACATTGAACAGGTTTAATTTTTCACTTGGCAAATCCATTAATTTACTATACATTATTATGCTAAATATATGTCACGTTATAAATTTAAATGTCAAAATAAATAATAATTTTGTACGAATGCCAAAGGTAAAGTTTTGAATAAATTTCTACAGTACCTACCTGTTTACAGAAATCGTCATTATACGTAGTATGTCAGTGTACACAATAATCCAGAGTGTTTTAATAGTTTTATCAAAATGTGGTTTTTTTTTTTATCTCGGAAATAATTTTTTTGGTTAGTAAAAATGCTCCGATTTTTTGCACGAGGTACGTTAAAATATACGGAATATCTCTGACCGGTAGTATTTAATTTGAAAAGAAAATTGAGAAGATTCCAATAGTTTTTCTAAAAGAATAAATAAAACTGACAACAAAAGTCGATGCTTTTGGTTTTATTTCTGTTGATCGCTGGAAAACACGACTAATACTTTTAAAATTACCAGTTTACTAAACTCCGTTCAGAATCGTTTTTGGCTTACTTTGATGACTGATGATTGCTTTCGTTTTTGATTTTATTTCACTTTATATTTCAATTCTTTTGTCTGATGATATAAGAATAATTAATACTCGAATAAAATTATATTTTTTTTTCTACTTATTGCAAATATATAATTACCTTGAAAAATCTCTATATTTGAATTATTAATTTAATTCCACATCAACAACCGAAATTTCGTGCTATCCTAACTTAACCTAATAAATATATCCCTTAGATACATTTAGATCAGTTAATAATAGAAAAAAAAAAAACAAACAAAATAATCAATATTCCGATGAAATTCGTCAGCGTTCAAACTAAAATTCAATATTACAAAATGCAGTAAGTCTAATGTTCACCACTTATTACTAGGGCCTGGATTTCGATTCAAAGTTAATTTTGTTGATGATTTTTGGGATGATCTAGTTAATTGTTTTCCAAGTGCATAATTCGATTCACGAAAAAGAAATTTCAAAAGTAAAACTTTATTTTCCTTTTTTTTTTTGGTTTATTTTGATAGTTTTTAGTGCACATTTATACATTATACGACTATTAATATATACAACTGTAGTTTAAATTTGGCCGATTCAAAATATTATCTCCATAAATTTCCTTTTTGCGATATTAACGCGTCCTCATCTTAGCTTTATGAACGGCTGTAGTATACGTTACCCGGTTTAAAACAAATAATAACTTAAATTGATCGGCTGTTGATACATCGTGATCGCGTTTATTTCGTACCTTTAAGAAGTGTTAAATTCTTTGGTTATTTTTTTTTTTTTTTTGTAAGAGTATTTGTGCGGTAAAATGCAACGTAATTAGCAATTTTTTTAGAGCATTGAAATCCGGGCCAAGCTTGTCGCACTACGGCAATCTGACACGACGGCACATATAGAGTATTATGACGACGGTCAGTCCGCAAACTGTATATGGATTAGGAAAAAAAATAAAATAAACCAAACAATAAGGAGGGTTCGGTAGAATTTACATAATCCTAAATTATTAACAGATCCGATTTGAATAAAAAAAAAATATATATATATATTATACAACGTCAATGTTATTATACGCGCGGCACTCGCGAATCTCTTCTGACCTCGTCGGTTTTTTTTTTTTTTTTGTTTTTTTTTTATCATTATAATTTTTTTTTTCCCGTACACTCGACCAAAGGAGAGAGGCGGCGGTCATAATAGTTTGTATTTCGGGCGGTATATTTTCTGACGCGAACAATGCCGGCACGCACCCGGTATATAATATTATTACGTCCGCCGGGGACACCGGGAACCCGGAAAGAGGAAACAAGCCTTGACACGGCAAGTGCATTTGCGGCAAAGAGGTTATAGGAGTCTGGGGGTGAAAAGTCGAAAGACGGAGGAAAAAAAAAAACATAAATAGTTATAATAATACCGTGTGTACGGTACAACGGGGAGCCGGATGGGGGGGGGGTGTTGTATAGCGAAAGAAAACATTAACAACATTAGCGGAGAGTGAAATTATTTTAAGGTTAAGCCGCGACACGGTAATAAAAAAAAAAAAGAAGAAAAAAATCATAAAAATCATAATAATATCGTAACGCGGATAAGGGTCGAGCGTTCTTTTTTTTTTTTCTTTTTTTTCGCGCCCCTGTAAGCAATATGTCAAAGTAACCGAAATACGACGTCGACGCCGGTATATATACCGGCACGGCGGCGAGGTCAATGGGGTGCGAAAATTCTAAATGGATTTTCGTGGTGAATTTACCATATCCGTACATATATATATATATATATATATATATGTATGTACATGTATAATAACGCGCTGGTTTTTTTTTTTATTTTCCTCCTGTCCCCGTCCTGTCGACGAAGGGGTCGTTGTGCGATAGTTCATAACTCCAGGAGTAAAAAAAAAAAAAAAAAATATACTCATTTATATATTATAATATTTTTTTTTTTTTACTATTATTAGTAAGTATTATATATATATATATATTATAATAGTAGTAGTAGTAATACTACGCCGTTTCTATATTAACATTGTTATTTATGCGTATAATACCACTGTGCGTTTTTAGCTAATGAAAACTTTTCTACGGTTACCTAATGCGGTCGTAAACGGTTTCCCCGCGGGACCCGTGTCAAAAAAAAAAAAAAAAAAAATAAAAAATACGGTAACCGCCGTCGTCTGTACGTTAGTGTAGTACGGCCGTCGGGTTTTTTTTTTTTTTTTTTTTTGTCGCCCGGCGTATTTTCCGTTTAATTTTCAATTCCGCCGGCCGGTACAATCGTAAACCACGGCGACAGAAAAACAAAACAAAAAATAATAATAATAAAAAAAAAACCGTACATACATACCGGCGGCGTTACAAGCCGTTAAATATTATAATACTATACGTTTCGTGTGACAATATACCGATATCGAATATAGGCGAATACAGCTGTGTATGTCTGGTTCGGTTTAATTATTATTTACAATCGGGAAATGTCGTTTCGAATTCGAAATGCGATTTGAACGCGTGAAATCGATTTGATCTCATTCCGCTCCGCGTATAATTTTTAATACATTTAGACGGAAATAAAAAAAAAAAATAAATAAATAAATATTTCAACGCTCGTGTTCGACATATATTATATACGGGTTCTCTAGGGCGTTTTTTTATGCGTCCGAAATTCATAATATGTCTCGGCCGAATATGTCTCCGGTGTCGTTGAGCATTTCGCTATTGTCTTTGCACGCGCGAATCCGACGCCGTTAATATTCCACACGGGAAAACGCTTTGGTATTTTACCGGCGACTACTTGGCGGACCTGCTGGCGGTGGGAGGGCAATCGGCTTCTTCGTTTCCTCCGGTCCGGGCGGTTAAACGTTTTTTTGGATTTCGGTCGATTTGTTTTCCGCACTTATTATATACTGTTGAGTATCATTTTTATTCAGTCGTTCTCTCCGATACTATTGGTACAACCGAAATGGACAATACCATAAATATAATTACAACGTACACGTAAATCTATTTCGAATACTCGCAGTGGCGTGCCGCACGGGAATTTGTAAACGGTAGGCGTTGTGATATACAGTACCCAAATAATAATTATGAATAAATAAGCATTGCAATGATAAACAGTGACGTAATTTTTGTGAGGGGCGTAAAAGGGGCAAAAGTATAATTTCCTGCCACCCCTCCCCATCCCCCTCCTCGCGAGTATGACAGTAGTGCATATATCAAAATCTTCTAAAACAATGGTTCCCAACCTTTTTATCCTGTTAAAACCACGAAGAAATTTAAACTTAAAACGCTTATAAAAAAAAATACAACAAAATAATCCTAAATTTATTTATACCATTCGGTGAAACGTTATAATGAACCTCGTCCAAAATATTTGTGCATTTCGGGGACATAAAACCCGAAAATAATCCAGCAATTGCTGAATTAAAAAAATAAATACCGAATCGTAATCAACATAAACTGTTACATTTCCAGTTTTTTTTCTCTCCAATGTTAAAGAAATGCGTATAAAATAAAAAATACCACCTATGATGGTGTTGATGATTGGTGGGCAAGATTTCTGGTCAACAAGTTATTTACCGACTGACAGAAAAAATAGTACACATCATTATAAAACCAGTACGTTCTTCGCTCAGGTTAGGTTAGGTCATTGTAAATATATATTATTATCATTTTTTGTTTTTCGTATGTGCCACGGTACCCTTGGAATGGGTCCATGGTGCCCCTAGGGTACCGCGGTGCACAGTTTTGGAACGTTTGTTCTAAAATAAAGAAAGAATTAACATTACTTTTTATATTCATAAGAACTTTTCGTAAACAAATTATATATTAAATATTCACGTTTTTCCTGTTATACAAAAGTGTTGACGTTATTGTCAATGTTATCGCATTATCTGGGTTACAATAATAAAAAATAAAAAAACTAACATTAAAATAATGACGAATTCGTTTATTTTTTTAAATTTTGTTTAATTAAATGATTAAGTCATTAAATTAATCATTGATTATTTTGTATACATAGAATATAAATATGTTTACACCACTCCTCGTGGTTTTGATTTTGACGAATAAATTATTATGCCCCTCCGCCTAGTTTTCTACCCAGACAAGTTACCAAATCGTAGAATCTTCTTACCTTGGCTGAAATTCACACGTTTAAAGACTGAGTTATACTAAAACAAAATACTGAAATTTGTTTTATTTTTAAGCCATTGTTGGGTGGGGGGGGATAAAACCTAAAGCCTTTACGGTCACCGCCGAAATAATATTATATAGCTGTAAAAAGAGTTGGACATTCCGAGAGTAAAATTAACGTATGGAATTGAAATAGTTAAAAAAAAAGAAAGAATTTTATGAATAGGATGATCATCTAACCGTATTAAATACTCGTTATCTCGGAAAGTATTAGCATTTTTTTTTTTTTTTTTTCGGACAATAAGAAACTTTAATTACGTTTATAATTGCCGATATTTTTTTCATTTTCAAATAGTAATTTATAGAGTGGACGCCGTATGTAGGCAAAGTTGGGTTTGGGAGGGAAACAAAAATTGTTATTTTTTATTAATTCTATTTTACTATTTCAATCTACTTTGATATTAGCATATTATTAAATAAATTAAATCGGATAATATTAGTATATCAGTTTAATATTTTAATTTTCCATATAGGTAAAATTGATATTATGTATTTACTTGTATTAGAGCACGACGCGTTAGATTAGCCCAACTCGTGTTAACAAAAAAAAAAAAAAAAACAAACATTCCAATGACGACTGATTGTACATTGTACAACGGTAACTGTATGTACAAAAGCATAATTACGAGATAGTTGTGCCAGACAATCGAGAGAGCATTTATTTACTCACACTACAATAACAATAATTGCGTTAAATGTCAAATGCGATAAAATTAAAAAAAAAAAAAAAAAAAAATGTAATTGAAATCGAAACCAGTAATAATAACCAACACAAATGCGTAACTTTTCGTTATTAAATTTTAACCAAAAAATGTTTCTTCTCTACCATTGTTATTAATATTTTTTTTTTTTTTTGTTTTTTTACGAAATTGTCGGTCTCGTTTTATAATGTATTTGGATACGTCCGGACGGTTCTAGACGATTTTCAGTTTAACAAGCTACTGAGTCATATAAACGGCGTCCACCGTATAAATATATGTATTGGAAAAAAAAAAAAAAAAAAAAAATACCATCATAAACGGACAACGTTTTAGTATCGAATCCGTCGGGTCGTCGCATATTAATATATGTGTAAAAAAAAATAATAAAAAAAATAAATAGAAATCCGATAAAAGTCAATATTTTCCGAGATTAACGGCGACCACTGTACGTTTATTATGCGGTGTTACGTGCACCGGCCGTCAAGGCGGTGGTATACATATTATTATACGATATTAGCCGAGAATACAACCGATTATCGTGTTGTAAATAATTACGGTATTGTATAAATTAACCGGGGGGGGGGGACCGGCGGTGCCCATTGAAAGTTCGCGACAGCCGACCGACCGTCGGTCCGCCTGACAACGTTTACACGCGGCACAACAATGTAAACGCGACTTTCGTACGTTTCGCAACGGCGTCGGGGCCGCGTCGTCTCCGTCTGATCGTCCCGATCGTATCTCATTGGATTTAATGGAATTGCAGCACCGCCGCCGCCGCCGGTGTTTACTATTCTTCGGCCCCGGGGACCCCGTAGTCCGTATAATTTATTATAATATATATATATATATATATATATATATACATATACACGTATAAATGCGCGTACATACGCGCGACCATAAATCGATATTCGTCCGCTATAAATCATCCGAGAAAATTATATTCCTATATCCTTCCGTGTGCGTACAATAATAATAATAATAATAATATAATAAACGGAATTATTATTGAACAGAAAAAAAAAATTAAAAAAGTACAATATCTAAATAATAATCTCTAAACGGGGTCGGGAGGCTGTGCCGCAGCCGCCGCCGTGTAGTCGTCGCGGACTTGAACGCCGCATTATTCACCGCCGGCGGACGTACACGATAAGACCACGGAATCGCCTCCGATATGGTAGGCCCATGGATCGATCGATATTAATAATCGAATTACCGGGGTAAATACTAAAACCGCAATGGAAAACCGCATACACAGTATACACTATTTAAACACGAAACCGATTCGTCCGGTATGGAAAATAGATTACGAAATAAATCAAATCCTAAGGTACTGGGATAGCGTTCCATCCGCGTATTAAGCATTCGATTCACTTAAAAACTGTATAGTTTTATCACACGAGAACGTTACGATACTATATCGGATCGTTTTAAACATTTAATTTCGTGCCACACCTGAAATACCGACTAAAGCAGCGGCGGATCCAGGGCGAAAATCTAGTTGCGGGGGGAAGGCCTTCATATAAACATATTACTTTGCAATAAAAAAATTTTGAAAAAATGCTGTCTAGTCGGTGCATCGATTTTGGTTATATTCCTATTAATTTTCATAATAATGAATAAAACACGACGAATATGTGTACGGTAATGGTTTCTGTTAATTTCGATTTTTTTTTTTTTTGTAGTTTAGTAAAATAAAAACCAAACCCACGGAGACCAGAAACTTTATAACCGAAAAATAAATACAATTAATACTAGCATTTTCTAGACGCGGTAAATTTGTTTTAAATATTCCGGCAGTATTTGAGTTATAATTTTAATACCAACGTTTTTAGAATTTGGGTGCAATATTTTCAATTTGAATAAAGTTCATCATGGGGTTGTCGTTATGTTATTATAATATATACCTGTATACTTTGTATTTTATAAATATTTTTATATGTTAATTTGCACTGTCGAACAAACTTTGGCGCGGGACAATTTATATAAACCGTTTTATTTAGTTTACAGACGACGTACAATTGTAAATTATGTGCTTTATTCCTCGCAGGGACGATTGATTTTGTTTATTATTATTATTTTTTCTATTACTTTATAGTGTTATATACAGAGTCCGCGAACACATAAATTCGGAAATGCAAAGGAAAAAAAAAAAAAATCTATGTTTATGCGTATGTCTAGCATAATAATATACGAGTTTTAATATCCGTTACCATTTTTTTTTTTTTTCATAAAATAATAACTATAAATTTATACACGGAACGTGTCGGCGTAATATAGAAAAAGAGAAAAAAAACCGACGAGAAGAAGTAGTAGTTTGCCATAATATTTACCCTTGCGCGCAAATTTCGCTCTAATAACCACTATGGCTTTTTGTTCTTTGGGGCTTTATCTGCGGATACAAATACCGCGTTTTGGAGCAGTAAATAATAAAAAAGAAAAAAACCGGGCGAGAAGAAAATGTATATATAAGGGGAAAGAAAGTCGTTATACAGAAAGAAAAAAAAAAAAGAATAAAAATAAAAAAAACACTCCGTCTAGGGGATTTTGTTATTTACGTCGCGGAGCAGTATTATTTTTCGGTTAGCTTAAGTTATTTTTTTTTCTTCTTTTACGCCTTACGAGATAACCGCGCAAAAGGCGTTAGATTTTTTCTTATCGATACCGGCTTTGTTGTCTCGACATCCGACCGCAGATTTTTATTTATTTTTTTTATTTTTTTGCTTCTCACACGGCGCCAATTCGTTAGATAACATTAACCGCATCTCGGCAACCGTCTATATTATATACGTGCGGTGCATCGATGCACCGCCAACTGCGACATATTACGACTATTTTTATGACTTTTGTTATCGGTCTCGCCGCAATGAGAAAAAAAACCGTATATATATTTATTATTTTACACATTTTTCATACTTGTAATAAATATCGTAGTAATAATAATAATAATAATGGAATACCATCTTCGTACAGATAATATAACCGAGCGGACGGGAGAACATGCGCGTTATTTCTCAAGCGGAATAAACGATTATAATTGTAGTTTAATAAACGTATCGAATTTTCTAAAACAAACAACACAGTTTAAATTCGACTCACTTGAATGCGCGCGCTATGAGAATTTAAAGAACTCGGAATTTCATTATATGGCCCCCGGCGGTTCCTCGGCGATTTCGTAATTACATTCGATCGATTAAACTTTAGCCCAAATCGAAATCCCGTCGTCGGATTAGTACGCAATGCAAATGTCGATACACATAATATCATATTGTTCGAGTTACAAATAAACCGTTACGGTGTTTGAGTTAACCGGCCATAAATTCGTGTCGCTGAAAATTGCATGTTACTACAATGGCATACTGGCGTTATTCTCGACGATTTCTCGTCCCATTTGTCTTTTTTATAATATTATTATTTTTACTACTTGCGCGCCTACAAAATTCGGAAAATGTTATAATGTGACGTTGATCGTTTTTGTGCAATTCGCTACTTTTGATCGGAACGAAATATTGTAATTATCGTGCACCTAAGTTTTTTCGTTGTAAGCGTTCGAATGATTTTCGCGGTAATAATGGAAAAATATATTTAACGTTATTGCATTAGACAAAGTCACACTGCGACCCACAAAATAATTCAATACCGTCCAATGAATAGGCGAAAAGTACAAGAACTTAATCGAATGTGTATATTTATATTCAATAGTTTAGTAGGAAAATACTCTTCGTCCAGGGTGAGAATAAGAGTCGTGTGGGAATGACACCACTTGCGCGAGACCATGGCGTAGAAAAACCTCATTTTTAGTGACTTCGTCTAATGTTGTTAATAAAACGTATCGTATTTTATATTATGTTTCCAGTCATCCAACGGGTAAATCGCACGCAGACGTTATACTTTGTGGTATATTTAGGTTAACAATAGAGTTTTTGGACGAGTATTTTTTCGAGAGCCCCGTTCCGTAAAAATGTATCCAACGAAATATTCGCAACTATATTTGAAAAGCGAAAATTAATACGCTGTAATTTTGTTGTTGTTGTTTTTTTTTCAGACGATATTTTAATAGAATAAAAAAAAAAAAAAAAAAGGCTGCGTTTTAAGTCTTAAAAAATATATTTCCTTTGAATCCCGGTTATGGCTGGTTCAACTATAAAATATAATACAATCTAAACGCCACAATATGATTTAAGGTCTACGCAGCGTAATTTTCTTACAATATCGTCCGTTGCATTTATAAGGAGATTATAAAATATACACGGGTACACGTTTACTGTATTGTAGTAAATACAGAACGTACAAAATTATTATTAAAACTCGTTTTTGTATTTTATATCCAACGAGTTTATTTAATATCGGACTAAACAAAATGATAACATAACGTTATATAATCCGTTGGAAATATAAGGGAGATATACTACAGCGGCTGTTAATAAGATTAACTAAAACAACTAAAACTACACGCATTTTCCAATAATCTCCTGACTATAGGTTAATTGTTATTAAATATTATAATGGAATATTCTCATTGAATTCGGTATCCAGTATATACCGTAAACCATGTACATCCGAGCTTTTGTTGATTTCTAAAGGAAACGTATTACACTATCGTTCAGTGGCGTTATTTGGGAAAGGAAGAGGAAACTCGGGAATTTGCCTTTACTATTGTTCTTGTCTTAAGTCGGCATTTCGTTTGAATTTCTGGCTTGTGGGTCTAGGGGGGGGGGAAGGTCAAAATACCGAAATGATATAAGTAATCCGTGGTAAAATGTCTGAATATGTTTTTTCCCGACCGGTTTTCAATGATTTTTAACGGCGGTTATTAACTTTTAAAAATAAAAAATAATAAAAAACGCCACCAAAAACTATGCGATTATCTCTTTGTAAGTACGCACGTTAATCTAAAATACCGAATAAAGTGCAGAAGCGAAGCGTGAATATTGTTGTTTTTTTTTTTTTTTTTTTCCCCGGTAAACAACTCTTTTTCCTTCAGTTTGCCCCAGTCTATCGAATATTGAAATGACGCCGCTGTAATATTATCGTTACTAAACCAACCGTTTTTTTCATTTTTTTTTTTTTATGTTTGCGGTCGTTTATTATATTCTATAGGCTCGTAATTATTTGTCGGCTTCCGGTACGGTTTAAACAAAAAAAGGGGAAACGGGCTGTATATCGGTATAATTATTGTTGTGTCGATTCGGAATCGTTGACGGCGTGACGCGCGGAGACGACCGCGTCCGAATTCGCGATAAATTAGCCGATCGGCGACGACTCGACCGTAGTCGACGGCCGTTATTATTATTTGGCGGGACGACAACCCGAATTCAGGCCGGGAGATCGAAGTTTATCCAGGCCGCCATTTTATTTCCACCAACAGACGTTTTTTCAATTCCGCGTTACTTAATAACGCCGCCCGGCGATACTTTATTTGATCATTTTTAAAAATTTTTTTTTTTTGCTTCTAGATTTCCAACGGTTTTTCTTAAAAAAAAAAAAAAAAAATTTTAATCGTTAAAATCAATGTAATCAACGGGCCCCTACATTAGGAAACGATAGCGATTCGGGTTGTAACTAGGAGTGGGCATGAAATCCGAATATCTGGATTTTAATTAAATTCATATCCGGATTTGTCGAATAATCCGGATTTATGGATATTCATTTTATGTGACTTACAGTTATGGTAAATAAATTATTTTATTTTATTATAATGAAAATTTAACGATAAATTAATACTAAAGTTTTATGATTTATAGTATACATATCATAATTTCATTTGTTGTTTATAGTTTTTTAATAGTTATCAAAACAACAAGTTATTAAATTGTTGAATTTATTTATTGTATACCTATATGAGTTTTTCATTTGTTATATTATATAGTTCGTTATAGTTCGTATTATTAAGTTCGTATCATAACGATCGTTCGAAATGTATACGTTTCAAATAGGTAGGTAATACCAAAATTCTAATTTACTAATCTTTACTGCCATAGCCTTCAAATGGTTATTGAAAAAGGTTTTTTGAAGACAAGATAAATTTATACTACAACAATAATTGCCATTGATATAATTATTTATACGGACATGTTATCTTACAATTATCGAGTAAGAATTATTTTAAAATATGGTATACTTTTGTTCGAAAAATATGTTAGAGAATCAATTTTATAAGAATATAAAAAAAAAGGATCATTTAATTGAGGAGCAAATTTGAGTTGGATAATCTAAATTATTCGGATAATCCGCGATTTCCGGATTTAACAAATCCGAATAATCCGGATATGCCCACCACTAGTTGTAACTAACAAATACAATATTCTATCAAGTCCGGGTCGCGACAATATGATTCGGCGGGCCGTCTGGCGGATTCCCGTTTCCGGACCGGCGGTCACTCCGCCCCCCCTCCCCCGGGGGGCCGGACGGACTAAATTCGCGATCGTCCCGCGGAAACCTATCGAATTCGAGAGCACTCGTAGCGTACCCGTATTCAATCGCTATTTCCAATAACAATTATAATAATATTCTCCTCCTCATATATATATATACGTATGTATGTACGTCGCTTCGTATTATACTGCACGCTACGTGTCACGTGTGCGTTGTGTGTCACTAATTGCTATTACCCCGTCCGACAGACACGGCCATTAATTAAACATAAATATATATATATATATATATTTTACTAAACGGCGATCCTTATAATATACAGAGTGCGTCGGATATAACTCCCTAGTTCGATAAGGTTGTGATCTGAGTTCGGATTGAGATAAACCAATGGAATTCACATCGATAGAAAGCTTTAATATATGCCATAATCGGTACTTATCGTGGCCTGGTCGGGAGAACATCGCGGCGTCTGTTGTCGAGGAATTTATTTTAAAAAAAACAGCGGTTCACCGATATCGACCCGGCGTGCGTTTCGTGTTCGGTTCGCGCTTGGCATAACCGATTCAAAATCGGGTTTCGGATTTTAGACAAACGTGTTCAGCACTAAAAACTAAGTCGACCCATGATCGTAACAGGACTGGGAAATGTGTACTTCTTTGGAGAAGACGGCGTTACGGCTACGGTGACCTCTAATCGTTATTGTGTGATGCTTGAAAACTTTCCTCGACGGAAATTGAATCGGATTTTTTTAATCGATTATGGACAAGATAATGTGTGGTTTCAACAAGATGATGCCACCGCACACACAGCTTATCTCAGTCAAGTCACTCAGCATTTTGCGAGAAATGTTTCCCGGGCATATTGTCTCTTTACGTGGTGACATTGGGTGGCCACCGGCGTTCACCAGATTTGAGCCCATACGATTTTTTCCTTTGGGGCTATCTCAATAGCCGAGTGTACCAAAACCTGGTCCCCGAACTGTGGAAGCCCTGAAGGAGGTAATAACTCAGGAAGACGCTGCCATCCCGCCCAAAAAAAAAAAATAGTTTTAAAAAAAATGGCATTATATGTACAATTTATAAATAAAACATACTTTTTGGCATTTGACTTGGTTTGGTCATTTATAAGTTTCACAAATCAGGGACGTTTTTCTGGCGCACCCTGTAGGAAGGTGTGTGCACAGTGGTACGATTCGACTGGGCCGGTCCCGGCGCGGACGACATGACGTCAGGAACGCCGCCACCGCAGCCCGTTCGGTATGAAATATTATTATTTTTACTTATTACCCTATTAATTTCACACCTCCCCACCAGCGCCCCTCCAAGTGCTGCCGGCACCCTCTTTTCGCGACTATGACCTCGGGAAAACCCCTGGCCACCGGCGGTGTCGACGCCGAAATGTCCCGCGCGTGCGAAAATTTGTATTATTACTATTATTATTATTATTATTATTATTATCCGTACTATTCGCGCGGCTCTATAATATGAACACGCGTTCCACGCACATTATTGTGATATAAACCCACGTATTCGTGCGGGTTTATTACCCACAAATCGCGCGTTTCGCACACAGACGGTGTATGGGAGATACATAGACAACACGGACAAGACCGTAGGACGTTATAATACTGTAGGCCGCGAACAGAAAAATAATTATTTAAAAAAAAAACCAACCAGAGATCGTTAGGGTGGTTGTTAAGTTTGGCTACTCTCACCATACCTGGAAATCCACCGGGACGCCTGATGCGTAAGTGGTGTCGTGATCTCTTAAGATAAGTAGAAATTAAAAAAAAAAAATAAAAAACCACGGAAAGTGCCATCGATGGGTGGCTTCTTTCATCAAATTTTCCACGTCAAACAATGTTAATCTCATCAAATATTCTTATTGTGTCTAGTCTGATACAGATTGTGTATTACGTGTAAAAAAAAAAAAAACCGTGGTACGCGCGAGTGAAACACAGAACTACCTCTTCTCATGGAAGAGTTAATTAAAATGTTTGTTTGTTCCAGTTGAATTATATTTTACGCGCTATATTATTGTACATGGAATTCTATTTTATAATACCAGTTTATAGTTTTAAAACTGCGTGCACACATATACTGTACAAATGTAAACGTTAGTATCACTATACAAATGGATATAAATTATATCCTTAATATCGGCCGATATATGACCATCGATTTATGCCGATACTAACCACCGGTTTTTCTAAAGTTTAATTTTTGTGTATATATGTTATAATGCTTTATTCAGTAATAGTATCGCCGACTCATATCACACAACATACAATTATTTGACCCGTCCATCCGTATATGGGTAAAAACAAGAGAAAATTACAAAATTAAATATCGAGTTAATTTTGGCAATTTTTTTCAAAGCCAGCTTATTCATTTACCTAATATATAAATATAAATATATTACATCTACCGATGAGCCATAATCTATACCAATAATATTATAAAGAGTTTAATGTTGTTTGTATGTATTTAGGACGTAATCTCTGGAACGAATGAACAGATTTAAAAAATTCTTTCACTGATAGAGAGGCTATATTTTATTTTAATGAAAATAAATTAAAGCGAGCTGACACAGGGCAATTGGTACGAAAATCAAATTGTTTTTATTTTATTTGAATGATTTAAATGAAAAACGAACTGTTGTTATTACCAATTTGATTTAGCCATCACGGGTAAGAGAGTTCCGTTTTTAAAATACATTAAAAGATTAACAAAAAAAAAAAAAAAACTATTTTGGATAACTAAACTTGTCCCGAGCAAGGCCGGGTAACTGTAGCTAGTGACATTATACATACTAATTATTTTTTCTTGATGAACATTAAAATCGATGACTGATCGTATTATTTTCGGTGTTCGGGGACTCCTGGAAAAATTCCCGAGGATTTTCACCGGTTTCATCGTAAGATTATTGTCCATTAGCGCGTCCATAATCGAAACTGTTACAAGAGAGTCGAAATACATACACTGAAATGCCTATTTGTTTTAAGTTTTTTATTTTTTTTTTATCCAGGACTTTAAAACGTTGTCCGTTAAAGCAGTGTTCACTGTATGAATATATTTATATACGCAGTATCGGCGAAATATTATAATCAGGGTTCGGGACTTATAGCATTTGCATACTTTTGTTATTTATTGTAAAATATAGCAGTGTGCGAAATAAATTCATTTCTGGTTACCATGATATCAAATCTGAAATCTGTATGTACATATTTTTGCATATATCATAGATTTTGCAGTAAAATGCTTATGTTTGAGCTTTTGTGCTTTTTTTTTTTTTTGTTTGTTACATCTTTTGATAAATTCTTCGAATTTTAAACAAAAACTATACAAATTTTAATGGACCAGTGAAATTAAGAGAAGCACTTAATCGAAAATTAAATTATTTATCACATGTTTTTGTTATCTATGACTCGTAGCTCGTTATAATTTTCGCGTAGATATAAATAGTGTAGAAAGATAAGAAATAATACAGATCTATCATTTTTTTTTTTTTTTTTTTAATTTTTAATGTAATACTAATACTTACTCGAATAATAAATATTTTAAATACATATTTTTTTAGTTATAACCAAAGCACCCTTTTATATTTTAAATCAGTCTCTACATAATGATCTTGGCATCTCCTCTGTTCAATATGTAGCAAAAACGTTTTACAAACGATTTAACTTAAATCTTCAAAACCATACAAATCCCTTAATAAAGATTCTTGCATCAGCAAATATTCCTGGTAATCATCAAAAAAGGTTAAAAACGCGGTGGTGTCGGGACTTACTTTCATAAAATAAAAAAAAATAAAAAAATACCCAAATTGTAAATATATTGAAAATAATTGTATAATTAACTATTATTTATAATTGTATAGCTAACTGCTAACTGTCAAAGTGTCTTCACTGGAAAGTTTCTTTTTACTCCGTGGTTCATGACATAAAATCCTTCATTACTTACACTTATTGTTCAAGAATCTAAACAGATTGTGGAAATAAATGTTTTAAGTTTTTTTTTTTTTTTTTTTTTTAAATTTGACTTTATTTGAAGAATTACAATCTGTACAGTGTGCACAATAAGTATTAATAATAATAATTTACAGACAATTAACATTTATATACACATGAAGAGGAATCACACAGTTGTGATACCTCATAATAATATTATTAATAATTTTTTAATTTGTTGGTTATTAAGTTTTTAAATCACGGCACCAGTTCTCATTGAGGCGTCTGTTTGGGTTACCAGGTAGTGTTAGTGAAGCTAACTCGTTGATTAGTTGGCTGGGAATATATTGAAGTTTGGCGTGGAAGCGTTTGTAGCAGATAGCAGCAGTTTCATTGATGGAAGGTAATTTGAGGTCGGAATTTAAGGTCACATTTGAAACAAACCCGGGTGCACCAGTGATTAATCGTTGAAAGATGTTTTGAAGAGTGTTTAAAGTTAAAAAAAAAAAAAAATATTTTCTTTTTAGATTGTTATGATTATTTTACGGTTTTTTTAATTGCATATTTTAGCGCTTATTATCATGTTTTAAAGAGCTATAAGTCCCGTTATTTTTACTAATATAATACCATATTGATATGATATATTGAAACTCAATACGTATTGTCTCCAATATTTCTATATCCGCGTGATCGTACCATAGGTAGGCAACATAATATTGTTAGAAATCGGTACCCCGCATTGTCGTTTTGTCGATTTAACGATTGCCGATAATGGTTTTTTCTCGACGGCCCTCGACGAACGCTGAGTACCGTAAATTAGGCGCGGGCTAAGAAAATTGTACGACGAGCGCATTTCTTTACACCAGACACGGATGTAAAAACTATTCCGGAGCGTTCGTTTTGTCCGGCAACGGTTTAAACGTCTTCAGCGCACACCTGGCCGTCGTCGGTTTTTTTAGCTCCCCCCGGACAATTAGGCTACTTAAGGACCGAATTTAATACTACCCGGTCGACGAGTCCGACGCGTACGTGCGGTGTGGTTTCACGATACGGTCTATTTCATAATATAAATCGACCGGATAGACCATATGGTGCGTTATTTAAAAACTCGTGGTCGTCATATAATTTCGGAATATTATAAAAAGTCATAAATAATAATGTCCACTGACATTTTAACGTGTATAAATATATATATATATATATATAGTTATACGTCATTATAATATAACGTTAACAAAAAAAAAAAAAAAAAAAAAAAGCCACGTATGCAATCTGTAGTATTATAGGTACTGTTAACAAAACTATACGAGCGAATAGTTAAATTTTTTTTGTTTACAAAAAGCTCTTTATAAATAACCGAGTTTGAACGTACCGAAAAAAAAAAAAACTCCATTAAAACGAGTACCCGGAGTACCTAAAGAAAAAAATCAAAAAAAAAAATCGAAAATATAAACCTAAATTCTCAAGGTGGGCATTAAATCCGTTTATAATATAGTCATTCATCTTCTGCGGGCTTACATGGTTGATTGATAAAAAAAAAAAAAAAAACAGATTGAATTTCAATCGGGTACTTCGAGTCATATTAGTCGATTTTATTATAGTATTATATTATTTACCAACAAAAAAAAAAAAAACTTAAAACCTCCGCGCAAAATTTGTTAGTTAAATCGCTTTAAATCCCAAATGTCTGAGTTTATATCATACATGTATTATATTAATGTTTTTTAACAACACACCGCGGTTTTGCTTATACAGAAAATGATTGTCTTGCGCCACAAATAACATTAAAATAATACGAGATATAATTTGTTCGTAATAAATTAACAACACTTGCTACGTACGGGTCATTTAACTATAACAGCATATCGCGTGGCGTTGGTAAAACGAAAACTAAAAAATTGAAAAACCAACGAATTCCTTCGGGAAAGTTAATGAGCGATAACACTCGAGTTATTATTAAAATAAAATATTTACAATTTACGACGATAAATATAATACACGAGTTAAAGCGAATAATACTAATAATAATAATAAGTATAACGAGAAACAAACTATTATTGTTGAATAATGTATGAATGTTATTTTTTTTTTAAAAAATGCAATAAATAATATTGGCAATATAACAATTTAAATTAGTTGTAATATCATTATTGTAAGTATATTTCACTCGGGTTTTTATTGCTCTACTCAATTTAATTTATTTCGTCAATTCAATAAACGTTTAGATGAATAGTATTTTTTTATTTTTTTTTTCTTATGAAATCACTGAACACATTCGAAACGAAAATTAATATCGAAACCTCACCCCAAGTGTTACACGAGGGTTTATTTTTTTATGTTTAACTGTGGCACTTTTTTTCCTAATAACGTTCTAAATTGTATCCCGATTGTACATATATATATATATATATATTGTTTTTTTTTTTTACGATTATTTTTTCGTTTCCCTTCTTTTATCGCCCTCTTGTAAGTCCCTCAAAACAGTGTAATATTTAGTAATATATATTTCATTCCGTATATTTAGTATTATTTATGTCATTTTTTCCCGGTCGGTATCTAATCTAAAAACTAATAAATCGAATGGGTCCGGTCATAATTTGTTCGAAAAATAGTTGTAATACAAATATATTTCAAAATAATATATATATATATATTTAGGTGGATATATGGAGTTTTTCTTTTTAATACTGACTTCTATATTACCAACATTGTATTCAAATACAATATTAAATTGTATACATTGTTTGAAATACGTTATGTTTTTAAAGAAAAACTTTTTTCCGTGTATTATTTGAAATATTATTCATTCAAATGTCTATCTAAGAATGATATACGTATATTGTTTGTTTTTTTTTTTTTAAATTATACACGTAATACTTTTTAGTTTTTCGTATTAAATGAGCATGCGAGTTTAAATATAAAATAAAATATACGTTCATAAATTTATATAGCTATTTTAGATTCTGAGCGGATGCGCGCTTTTTTTATATATATATATTTTCTACCAGATGTTCCGATCATCAACTTCAGCGGTTTTTGGTAGGAAATTTTGTCTAGTCGGTGCATCGGGAAGGTAATTTTGTGATTTCCTTTGTTGTTTTCTAAATAATGGGGAGGGGGGGAACAGAAGAAAAAAAAAAGGAATATTTACGTAATAACGGTTTCTGTTATTTCCGATATTGTTTTTGTTTTTTTCTAATCGTAGCGAGAAACGTATTCATTCGACTACGATGTGTGCTTTTTATTGTTGCGATTCAGTGAAAAATAACCGTAGAGACCTGCCACTTTTACCGAATTAGTACGTGGTACAACTTAAAAAAAAATCAATTTTATCGACTAGGTGGTTATTTTCACGTTGAAATTTACGTCATAACCTTGGAACAGTCCGCGAAACACGCGAAATATTGTCGTTGGTCATTTGCCGGTGTAACGCGATGAATACTACTATACAATATCCGGAGTAGCCGTTTATCGCACCGACGGCGACGCGATAATAGAATTTACCGCGCGGACCACCGAGTTTCGCTCCGTAACTCGGCGGCGGCGGCGGCGGTTCAATTCCCGGACCTGGCATAAAAATAACTAATAACGCGTATTTATATATGTTGTTGTGTCATGATTGTTGTCCGAGCACAAGCGGTCTCGCGAGTGGCGAGCGCTCGACGTTCGGATTCGCGGCGGCGGCGGCGGCGGCGGCGGCGGCGGGAGTGGATTTTATGCAGAAATTCGCGCAGAGACGACCGCGCGCTTATAAGGTGTCCCCGTGTCTCGGGTGAATAAGATAAACGACTGCGGCGACCGGTCCCGCGAACGTTGCGCGACGATCCGGTACGGACGCGCGCGCGCGCACGCTCGTGTGAGAGCTCACACGTATTACCCGCTGTACTCGGGGACGTGTGCGGCCCGGGAATCTCGCGCCCGGCCTGGAATCTCGCGTGCGACCGGGAATCTCGTGCGCGCTGTAACAATAACAATAACAATAATAATAATAATAACAATGACGGTTAGAATCGCGTCGATTGACCGACGATTCCGTCATACGATCGACGGCGTCGAAAACCATATGACAAGCGCGTATACCAACGGGGGTTTTTGGTGGTTTAACCCTAGCCACCATTCGAAATTTCAGGGGAAGTTATTATTAACCCATTTATTTTTTTTTTTTTTTTTTTTTTTTTTTTTTTTTTTTTTTTTTTTTTAAACTGATCGACAGATATAAGTGGTTTTTGTCGTCGCGGAAAACGAAAAAAAAAAAAAAAAAAATCGTGCGTGTGCGTTATTAATTTATTATAATTTAATCGGGTAGAATCCGATTGCGTACGATTTACCATTTTTGGGAACGCGATTGCGCGATTGTCGGTTTGTACAACACTGGAAACCCGTAAAAATAATAATAAAAAAAAAAAAAAAAAACGTCACGGCTGCGTTTGGAACGTTGCCAAATTTCCATTTATACAATTTTCAAATGTAAAGTGTTTAAGTAAGGTTTTAAAATTAAAAATTAATTAATCAAACGTCACCGATAAAATAATCTATAAACATTACTTAATAAAACGCAATTTAATTAAATTAATTGAACACAAACGTTTTTTTTTTTATAATTTCCGCATAACAATATTAAAAAATACGTTGTGCGCAATAAGTTAATACCAAGTCGGCTTAGTAAATTCGTCACGAAAACGTTTGAATTTACAATGTAACTGTTACTTACATTAAATAATATAATGAAATATTACAACAACAAAAAAAAGTGAATTGTAAATGTTTTGCTTGATAAATAGATTTTATACTTATCAGTGGATCCGTTTTAAATCAGTTATAGCTGTATATTTTTTATCGATACCTTTTGAAATTGAACATATTTTCGTTTTTTCGACTTGGATTTCCTTTAGTATTGTGATACAACCACACGTATTGGTGGGCGTGCAGTGTGTAATTGCCCCATATCGTGGTGCTTCTATCCGACAGGTTCCTGGACCGTTTGTTGTGCTTATTGATTTAATGTATTTTGTCGGCTGTATACAGTCGTAAAGTCGTTTTTTAAATTAAACTTGCCTGGGCATAATAATCGATGGCTCCCAACGTTGCACGTTTTTCGTTTCGATATCGTTTCCAGTTTCGTCTATGTGCGCAGTACCCACACGCGTATGTCGTGTGATCGAATGGATAAGCTAATGAGATTTATTGCCGATAAGCAGCAATCGTATTCCACTCTTATAGCTTTGCCACGTATTATTAGAGTTATCGTATACTATTGCTGTTGCCTTATACCTCGGGCAACGTTGTTATTTTTTTTTAACCTCATTGCAAATTATTTCGCTTCCGTCGTAATATTGTGGAATGTTGTTGGCGGATTTCCCATAAACTTGACAATGAGCAACCCACGGAAACAATTATTATTATTGTATTACATTGTATGCACAGGGTGCGGCGGAGCCGGCTGATGAGTTTTGAGGAGCTACAAATAACGGACATTAAAACTCAGATAAAAACGGTTTGTTTTATTGAAATAATTATGAAATCCCATTTTTTTTCAATTATGTTTGTGAAAATGAGATCGTCGAGATGGCGGCCGTCAGCAACAACACATTGTTGTAGGCAATCTCTGATGTTTTGATAAGATTTTCGGCACGTTTCGATTGGTACGGCCGCGATTACTTCAGTGATTCTCTCCGTCAGGTCATCTATCGTATGGAGGTGATGTTTGAAAATCATATTCTTAAGCGACCGCCGGAGGAAAAATCGCACACGCTTATTAATGTTTAATATCCATACCTGCGACACTCCCAGTGCCGACTTCGTCAGCGCAACATTCTTTTTCAACTTTAAGACGATTAAAAACCTATTTGAGGAACAGCCGCAGTGAAGTCTAACAGGTCTGAGCTGTATTGCCAGTCCACCGAAGTATCCCAATAAATATTGAAGAAATAATCAATACGCGTTTGAGAATGCCACGCTGGGTTGACTTTGTTTTACGATTTAAAATTTGTATTTAACCATTTTTGTTTTCATTATTTATACTTTCTGTGCGTTATTGTATTATATTTCGCACTATATAATAATTAAAAAATAAATAAATAAATAATAATATAATTATGTACTCTTTTAGTTCGTGGGTTAAACATATTTTAATCCCCCGGAAATTGATCTCGAACACGTGCCTGGTACCCGGTACTTGACTTTGGCGATTGTAACAAACGCGTGTGTACGTGAATATCACCGTGGACTCGAACTAAACATCGTTACGTCCACCACATCATCGTCCGTACGTGTCCAAACGATGCGCGCAGCACATCAAACGAACCATTTCGAATGTATAAACGAGCCGGTCTGTCCACGGCCAAAATCGAAACGACCGTTGGGTCCCTCGAGTTAATGTTTTGACGTCCGTTGTTATTATCCGTCCGTCGATCAAGCACCGCCGTACCGGCAGTTCGGTGACGGCCGGATTAAGATGATAATAATAATAATAATAATAATATTCACATTCATTAATCACGGGGAATAATAATACGAATCTGTTTGAATTCCGTACGGATCCGACTGATACCGACGACGACGACGGCGGCGATCAAAATCACGAAAAACAATATTGACCGCCAGAGCTTAGTGCTGGTTGTGGGGTAGACGGATGCAAAACGATTTTCGTTAGTTTACGTTTAATACAAATTTAAATTAACTTACACTAACGAAAAGGTTTTTTTTTTAAAAAAATTTCAATTCACTGATTCACAACCTAAACTCGGAATGTGGAAGAGGACCGGGAGAATTGTCGAGACCCGCTCCTCTTCCACTCTTTCCACTCGTATCCGTGTTGTAGCGTGCTACTTTTTATTTATTTATTTTTTTTTGATAGCACTACCAAAAAGTTTTTTTTAAAAGTAAATTAAAACACCGAAATAATCGAAAGTTTTCAAACAGAAAACTTTTATTGAATTTACGTTATTAAACAAATTTGCGAGCTACGACACAGATAGAACGTTCTTCCCGATTATGCGGTGAAATTAAAAATAAAAATATTCGTGACAACGCCACGTAAGACTTCTCAACTACATCAATCTGACGGTATGGACTTTTAAATTGTTCTTGATTTTAAAAACAAATTTCAAAATTTTAAGTTTCAATTGGTCTTAAACGCATTAAATATTTCTGGATACACCACGTTATTTCTCTTACCTTCTGAGGCCAGCACAAATGGATTTTGTTTGCACGAGACACGTACAATTGGCCATGGGAAAACATTGGACGGTTAAGTCTTAACTTGCAACGTTTAATGTTCAGCCCTGTGCCATATTTATTGGTTATTGAAAAGCATAATTTTATGAGAAATCGGAGTTGTCTAAACCGGATTAATTAATATCATTGGCATTCTAGAGATCAAGACTGTATCCCCAGCTCCACGGCTGGTAAGGATCGTACACTAGAGCAGACAGTTTTTTTTTATAGATTTTATTCTTTGATTCTTTGCAAATAACATCGGACCTATGATCACGTGGAGCAACATTCCCAAGTAAAAACGTTCACTGTTATTCGAATGAACTTCATAATATTTCCTGCAAAAGGCATCCGTTTTTAACCTACGACGGTGGTCTTATTTTTCGATAGAATGTCCTGTCTACATATGTATCAACCAGACTGAAATTGCTTCATTTAATTTCAAGAATCCCGTACTAAATTTAGCTTGATCACTACTTTTATCAATACTCATTTTTATCAATGGAAAAAAAGTTAGGGGCCTAAATTTTGAGCTGCTCAAATTAATGCGGAACTTTTCCTTTATTAACCATATTCAAATAACCATATTTTATTAATTAGGATTATCGTTTTAGCGTTGCGCTTTGGTTACCATGGTAAATCAACAAACGTTTTTTATTCTATCTGTTTAGTAACTGAGCAACGTATTGATGATCTTATGGTTTTACCACCAACCAAATTTACGAAATTTCCGGGGGATTTTCCAAAAATTGTCTTTTATATTAACCTTATCCTGAAAATCACGAAGACAACAAAATAAAATCACCCAAATCGATCGAGCCGTTCTCGAGTGATGATCTTACATATTGATTTGTATATATGAAGATAGCTGCAGATACTCTGTCAGTTATACCACGTTCAACACCCGCTCATAAATTTAATGCATGTCTCAAATCATCAGTTCTATGACGACATGTAAAGAAATTGATTTTCAAAATCAATGTGCGTATACAATTACAAAAATGAACGTTTCGCAAAACAATTGCTAAATATTAAGAACGGGAAGATGACAATAGACAGATCTACACAATGTATCACGTTACCAACAAACGTTTGTTAGATGATATCAACCAAAGACGAATTAATTAAAATGGTTTTTCCAAATATCGCGCGGAATTACAATAATCATCAGTTGCTCAGTGCACGTGCTATATTAGCAGTTACGAACAACGACATCAATGCTATCGATTTCAGTGTTCAAAACGAAATACCAGGCGAAGCGGCCACGTTTAAGTCCATCGATACTGCGATAAATCAAAGCGAAGTTGTCAACTACCCAACGGAATTCTTGAATTCACTCGATTTGCCAGGTATTCCACCGCACGTTTTAATATTGAAGATTGGCATGCCTATCATTCCTCTCCGAAACATGGATCCACCGCGGCTTTGCAATGGTACAAAGCTATTTGTAAAGACGACGATGACCAATGCTATTTAATCTTAAATTTTGAATCTAAAATTCAAGTGGGAAGATGTACTGTTGCCACGTATACCGATGATTCCAACGGACGTGCCATTTGAATTCAAACGTTTGCAGTATCCGGTGCGACTAGATTTTGCAATGTTGGTGGAGGCAACGAAGTAAGCTGGAGGCGAACAACGGCAACGCCTTCAATCCGGAAACGGCGGTGAAAACAATGCTGAAGAGCCCGACGAACTGGGAAACGACGATTCAGTTCATCAAGGGTGTGCCGAAGACGAGAGAAGAAGAGGAGCGCCAACGCCAGAGAGCGGCAGTTAGGCTATAAAACTAAAACTAAGTTGTAAATTTCGTGTATATACTATTGTAAGCTGTAAATTGTAAATGTAAACCGTAGAATTAAGACCACTAGTTTGTCAGTTTTAGTAAGTAAGAACATACAATGTGCTAAGAATTTGTTTCTTAAATAAACGATGCGCCTCCGGGGGAAGGATTGACCTGTCGGGTAGCGTTCCCCCCGTAGGTTGCGATAGGGGGAGGGGTGCTCCCTCCCAAAAAAAAAAGCTTTTGCAATGACCATCAATAGAGCACAAGGACAATCGCTACAAGTGTGTGGACTAGATTTGGAAAATTTTCGTGCTTCTCACGTGGACGACCTAACTGTGTGTGGGGCCGGCTCATGCATCGTGATTTGTTCGTGTACGGGCCAGAAGGAAAAACAAAAAATGTTGTCTATCCACGGGCAATCGAATAAATACAATTTTTTCGTTGAAAAGTTTCAATTGTAAAAAAACAATAACGTGTGTTGAACCGGAGAGTTTCCTTTTTTTACCCCGATATCTGGACGGGTCAGCCATGTTAGTTTGTCGCCCGTAAATGTGTATTTATATATAAATTTGTATAGTGTCGGGCGGTTACGAGGGGGGCGTGCGGCCCGTATGCGCCCGTCAAATATTTTATTATCGTGTGTACGGGCTGCTCCCGTACGACACCGGCTCTCCTAATTAAGACGGCAAAGTTTGTCGCGACGCGGCAATTTGTCACCGGGGAAAAAAAGGGAAAAAAAAAAAACAATTTACGTCCGTTAATCAGCGCCGGTGTTCTTTCTGTTCCCAATTTGCTCCGGGGGCGTGTATCCACGACGGTTCACCGGTCCGGACGTTATATTCTCGTCGCCGTATAATACAATATTATTACGTTATATGCCCACGTACTACTGCTCATAGGTATATATTATTTCGTACAAAACTGGCCGGCGGCCGTTCGACGACGACAACGACGTCGTGACAGAAATTAGACGAGAACAAACTGCCTACCGTCACGATAGACGACGACGACGACGACCCGCACGGCGACAGACGATCGGAGCGGAAAGAAATGCGCGTTTGTTTGTTTGTTGTTTTTTTTTTTTTTTTTTTTTTTTTCCTCTCTCTCTTGCATTTCGTGTTCGCCTTCGAAAATGTTTCCGCCGCCGGGTCGGTGGAAAAAGAACGCCGCGGCCGTTTACAAATAAATCCCGACGGCAGCGCCGGCAGTCCAAGAATGTTTGGCACGCGATCGCCCGTCGTCCAAGGGCTCTATCGTTGTTTTTTCCTTTTCCTTTTCCTTTTTTTTTTTTTTTTAATAATACACGCTGTACGTCCAGCCAGTGTATGAATACGACAATAATCATAATACAAATTTACACGGCCCGGCAACCGGATCCCCGTAGTCCGTACATTATCTCGTTTTTTCACATCGTTAAGTACAACGAAAATCAAAGAAAAAAAAAACAAAAAACAACTGCACCGCGACTAGATCCGAAATGCGTTTAGTTAAGGCGGCTACGCTTAAAATCCCCAGCGGGACGTCAGGTAGGAAATAGTTATTCACAAAAATACCATGTATACCGATACATTCTGGAAAAATCTGAAGAAAAAAACCGTTATTGTGCCCTTACACAAGATGAATGACGATAACCAAATGTGTAGCAATTCCAGACCGGCTTCTTTAATTTTTTCCAAAATTATTATGTGTAACATAGCGTGAGATTATTCATTTGGATTTTTTTCTCGTGGAAAGCGGGGCGAGTGGTCAACAGTGGCGTCGGAGCGATTTTTGAACTTGAGAGAAACGCCGTAATTTAATAATATTAAAATTATTTCGGAAATATTTTCCATTTCTTTAGCGGACAACCGAAATAAATACCTATATTTAACTAAATACATAAAAACGGCTCTCATCAAATAATATAAACATTTTACTATTATTCCGATTTTATTTATCAGCCTTTCGCAAAAATTTAATTTTAATCATATTTTCGGTTTAGGCCCCTGTAAACTCCATAGTTTCTATGTCTACATCTGTAGAACCCAGATATAAAATACACTCAAAATTCAAATTGTCCCCCGCAGTCTGTTACATTAACTATTAATATTTAATTAAATTATGATAACAATGTCATTTTCTGTAACAACTCAAAGAGACAATATTATTGTTTGTCCAATTTCGCGATTGTAATATAACTCAATAGGGGTTTTTTTTTTTTTTTTAATGTTATTATATTTTCCACTTTCGCACGCGTTACAATTTCAATTTCGCGCACATTTTCACAACGCGAATAATTATTTACTTGAATGGCCTGTTATATTATAAAGCTCTTTTGAAATTATCGTTGATGTTTAGTTTAAATTAGGTGCACTGCAAGGGCAGATAAATATGGGAGCTGTTGGTTTTACAACAATGTATATTCATTTTCTCGCGAAACACTTTTTAGTGCATTCGAATAATGTTCCAAAAGTTTCGTCCCGTCGGTAACTTTATAGTTGGGTTACAAGATGACAAAACGCAGATGGTACCCGTTTTAAACAAGTTATTTTTCAAATTTTCAATATAGTTTTGTTGGAAAATCGTGATAAACTGAAAAAAAAAAAATACCAGAAGAAGTACAACGGCAAGCGTTAAAAGTTTAATGATTTACTTCGTTCTGCAGTATCGTACTTCAAATACAATGATTTATCTCTTTTTCTTTTCTTTTTTCCCCACTCGAAATAATAATAAAACTCTGGTTTATGCCCCCGTGGCCCATTTGAAACTATATTATGACCTTTACCCAAACGGTTCGGAGTATGTTTAGTTTTCAAAAATAAAAAAAATAAAATATTCATATTGTATACACAACTAAACGAATATGTTATAGGTATATTTATTTATTACTATTATTATTCGTCTAAAACGAATAATATATAAGTAGATACCCGTCATGACAACAATAATATACAGGATAATCCAAAGTATAATAATACAATTCAAGGAGGTGCACTCTAAATGTATTATTTATGATTATATATTTTTTTGTAACTTGAAAAACATATTATAATATTTAATCATTTAAATTTTAGATTATATGTAAAAAAAAATAACAAAAAAAAAAAAAAAAAATGATTTAGTGTGCTCGTGTCAGGAGCTCAGCCTTCTTTTGTGTGTGTGTTTTTTTTTTTTTTTAATAATAAGTTTGTATTGTTTCATTGAAATAATACGCAATTTATCAAAACTCTTCCGAACCAGCGAAATAATAATATTATTTCTTGAACATTATTATAACCGCGTAAATAATACTGACGAGACGATTTACAATCAGATTCTCTTGTGCTTTTTAACTTATGACGGGATACGATAAAAACAAAAGTTTTCTAATAACAACTGCCATACAATAGTTTCCGTTTAAACCGGCTCACTATAGTTAAATTTCCATTACATATCGTGTGTATGTTTTCACTGCAGTGATTGCGTTACGGAAAATGAAATTTTTGTTTTTCGTGAGAACGTTAAACATGCCGTTGTGTTTTTTTTTTATTTTATATTTCAAGTAGCAAAGGAGCAATTAATATTAGTTTTGCTAAGATATAGAGTGGTCTTTTGCGTGCAAAAAACACTTTCGGATAATTGAAACGCTGTGTTCTTTTCATACGGTAGGTATATTAAAAAATGCGGATTTTTCTCTTCGCTACTATTTTTTCTACATGATTTTTTGTAGGGCGTTTACCCAGCCTCGTTTAGAGCCGTGTTTCGATTACAGTTCAATCACTTATTTCAGCAACCCTCTAAACGCCAAATCAAAAAAAAAAAAAAAACCAAAATCGAATTAATTGTCGTTTAATTGTTGGTGTTACAGTAGGTTTGGGCGCCGTTTATAATAACGGACGGTTTAAGTTCCGTTCTATGACCGAATTTTGTCGGTTAGGTTTCAGGACCACGAGACGCAGTTTTTATTGATTATTTGAAAAAAAAAATGATAAAGTGGACATGAAGGGGAGGGTGGCGGTTTCCGAAATAAACGATTCAGTTGATCGCCGCTACACCTTGGAAACTCGACGTTTACAAACAGTACGCGTAACGTCCGGCTTATCAATATTACTTTTTTTTTTTCTTTTTTTTAAAACGCGAGGAAACGTCTCCCGCTTCGTGTTATATTATATTATTATTATTATTATTATTACGATTATCACATTTCCAAACGTTTGATTAATAATGAAATAACACTAAAACGTGGGCCGCGTTAATCCTATATCGTTCGTAACGGGATTATTATTGTAGGCGGTGATTGTGCATTGTGTATACACACATATATATGTGTGTGTAACGTATGAATCCATTGTTACCTATATCGGGATATGAACACGGAAAACATTGTGTTTTTTTATCGTTTCGGGACGGCGGTATATTCGCGCGGTGTACGGCCGCACACACCTATGACCGCCGAAGACGATAGAGACACCGGGGGGGTTAGTCAAACAAAATAAAATAACGATAATAATAGCAATGATATTAATAATATTAATAATAATAATAATAATAATAATAATAATACTAGGGAGCGGACGGCAACAATGGGCGGTAAAATATCGCGGTACCCGTGTCCCGCCCCACGACTGGTCGCGTCGCCGAGAAAAATCACGCGCGGCCGCGGGAAAACACAATGGGAAACGGTCGGCCCGGACCGGCCTTTTTATCCGGCGATAACGTTTTCGCCGGACTGCGGTAAAAAAAATAAAAAAAATAAAAAAATATATCGCCAGGGTGGATATTGGCCGTAAAAATCGCGTTCCGTAAACGTGACCCGGAGCGAATCGATCGAACAATACGATATTGTGCGGAAAACCGTCCTGGCCGGAGTATCGTAGAACAAATTATGTATGGACAAAAATAAAAAAAAATAAGAAAAAAAAAATGCACAAAGTGTGATTGCGCTACGACGATAATAATTCGAAATTATTCATCGACGCCCGTCGACGCGTCCGGATACGATTAAACTTCTTTTTGAAAATCACTCTAGAAACGTCTTGCCGGCAAAACCCTTCGATCTGATCATTTGATAATTTTTTTTTATAGTATTGCCGCCAGTGGAATATTTTGAATTTTCGCAAACGATTTTTGTTGCACGACTGTAAATATAAATCGAAATAATTCGGCAGCTAGATGGCGTTAGTGAATATTGTTTTTAATTTTAAAATACGCATCGCTTTTGTGCGTTCAATTCACAATCCGGCGGCTGTTAATAATTCGAATATTCTACGTAAACCCTTAGTACAATTGTTTGAGAAGCGGGTTTTTTTTTTTTTTTAACGGGGTAACTCGTTTCGTTTGATAATATTACGATAGCCTTATTAGTCGGTCGCCCGAATGTTAATTTGTACACGCTGACATTAATCCAAAAAAAAAAAAAAAAATATATAGCCTTATTAGTCGGCCGCTGTACGATAATATTTAAATTTCATTAACGCGGACGCGCAATTATGCGTATACGATATAATCTTTTACTGTGTGACCGAACCGCATGCACATAGAAATAATTATTATTTTCAGCGCGATTTTCACTTTGAACACTGCCAAACCAGTGATGTCAAAATCGTGTTAAATGTATAATGCAATTATATATATATATATATATATATATACACGTATGAAACGAACGCGTGTAAATGCCGAATGCGAATACGCATTTATATACGCGGATAATATTGATTATATTGAGGGGGGTCATCGACTGGCGTATGGGAACAATAATATTATTATTATTATTAATACGTATAAACAGCAAACCGATACCATTCTCCGACACAGCCAAAACATCTAGGTCTTAACCGTCGACAAACGCCCAAACATGGGCTAAACATATTCACACGACAAAATCAATATTAAATCAACGACTTTACTCTCTCAGACCTATTCTCGGCAAATTCTCAAAACTATCTCTCAATACCAAAATTCAAATACACAATCTTATTATTATTATTATTATTATTATTAAGCCTATCTGGCTCTACGGAATTCAACTCTGGTGCTCAGCAAAAAATTTCAAACACACGAATAATACATGTGGTTCAATCGAAAATCCTCCGACTTATAACCAACGCACCTCCGTATATTTCATACCATACTGTTCATACAGATCTACACATCCCTAAAGTCACTGATACAACCAAGCTATATTGTTCAACATTTAGGTTTTGTCTCCAAAATCACGCCAATGCCCATATTAAAAAGCTACTATCTACCGCCATCCCAGGAAATCCTCCCGGAAGACTCAAGCCGACAATGGCCTCGTGACCCTATAAAGTAAACGTACTATGAATACTTAATACCCAAGTAAATGTAAATTCACGTCACAGTACCCACACTGGATGGTTTCTTCCCACAAGTCACCCAAAGCCATTGCATTTAATTTTTAAGATCGTACAATATACTTTTTTTTTTTTATAGTATAGATTGTATAAAAAAAAAAAAAAAAAAAATAAAATAATTTTTAATTGCGTTCCGTTCGGAAGATAACGATAATTTGTTCAGTGTAAATTGAACGGCATACGACGTATCCCGTCCCTGAGACGTTATTGTCCAATACTGTGTACATATTGAATATACGCCACGAGATATATTTCACCGATACAAGAATTTAATTTTATGCGGTTCCGTTTCGCGCATGATCATAACACATCGGACCCCACGTTTCGTTCGTGTCATATCGTTGGCTTTCTTGTGTGTACTAGAAGAGAGTTCTATCGGTTATAGAGCGGTATACCGATTGTCGGATGGCCGGCCTTATCGGTACGGATGCACACTTGGATTTAGCTACATCGGTAAATCGGAATTTAGTTCAATGCCCACGTGGTTGTTACTGGGTAAAAACCTAGACGTCAGGGCAGGGCCAGTAGTGGCCATTTATTCACCGAAATCAAAACCGCCCGGGGTGGATTTTTATTCTATGCATACAAAATAATCAAACGCCAATTTAACGACTCAGTAACGTCATTACGAATACGTCGTTGTTTTATTATCTTTCGTAACCCAGATAATGCGATAGCGTTGACAATACGTCAAGATATTATAAAACCGGGAGTAACGTGAAGTCCATACAAACATTAATGAAATCATTTCGAGGCAAACCGTATTTTTATCTCATATGAATATAAAATGTAATTTACGTATTGCGCTATTTCTTCTTTATTCTAAGACAACTCAGAGGTTTTTATACTATTGTTATACCAATGAGGGAGGGGGGAGCAAAATAATACATTTGCTCTTCGAAAAATACACTCCTCCTTGCCTCCACGCAACACACGATTACGCCACTGCTACGATAATTTACCATGGATAATTATTATCTAAACGGAATTTCGTGATTCATTAAGACGGAGTATTATGCCGGAAATCGTTGGATAAATTTTAGTCCGTGACATATATGAATATCGAATACGAACAACATCAAATTTAAATTCGATAATAAGGGTTTTATTTATTTTTTTTTTTTTAATCTATAATATTGTACTATACATAATGCAACCTTTTTTTTTTTTTAATAAAACCGAATGAATTATAGTAGTGTTTTATTAGGGGCGTCAATTCGGTTGTACAATATGGAGCATTGATGGAGTTTACGACGTGGTTACATTGAATTTCCCACTAGTTTATCAAATCGTTACTATAAAAGAACTAATTGAATTATTACAGGCCCGAAAATGCTCGTAAAATGATATTGTTATACCCCTCCCCCCGCTGCACGTCGATTGCGTCGTATTACGCAGGACGGTGTATTTGAACATTTTGACGTCTATTAATTTTCACCTTTTTTTTTTCTTTAAAAATTTCGATAAAATTGCATATAACGCAACTCCTTAAACGATGATTGTACGACATTTTCTTAAGAGGCCCCGTCATGTTCAGTGGCGTTATTCGGGCTAGGTATTTGGACGGGAGGGGGGGGTAAGAGATGGACAATTTTTGAAAATTATATAAAAGGGGGCTATGCCCACCCCGTTGATTTGTTTCGTCTTATAGTTCAGATACTAGTAAAGTCATAAATTACATTTTTTATATAGGTACTCTATAAAAACACACGTTTAAAACATTTGTTTTACGTAAATATAATACCAAATAAAATCGAAAAAACGAATTCAATTATCTCGGCTTTAATGGTGTTAATGTTGTCCAAAGATTACTGATCGATAATAATTCGCGGTTTTAGACACACGATCGTGGTTCTGTAAAAGCTAGTAATGTTCAAATTAAATGTGAACTAGTCGATAACGACAAAACCATAGACACGGTATTATCAGTGAACAACATAACAAGATAAGAGAAAACAATAACATGTTGTCATAAAATTAACGTAAAACATGACTGAAAAAAAAAAAAAAGTCAAAAAGGGGATCAGCGGGCACGCGGCCCTTGAAGTTTTAATATTTGCATATATTGTCGCGCGCGTGTTAATTTTACCTACAATTATTATTGTCAATCACTTATTGGACAATTAGAATATCGAAAAAAAAAAAAAAATCATACGTAGGATCAATAAAAATAAAAATGTATATTATACGGGCCGTATCGCTAAACTCGTCCGGAGAGTGGGCAATAATCGCGGGAAACCGGACGGAACGCAGGCGCGCCGTATTATTATTACAGGCGTGACGGACGGAAAGAACGCCGGAAAAACGCAGGCGACGAGGCGTCAAAAAATCGTCGTGGCGATCGCGCCGCGACGTTTTTTTTTTATTTTTTTATTTTTAGTACATAAAAACATACGTGTATACTACTCGTGTACGTATATTATTACTATTATTATTATTATTATTATTATTATTATTATTATTATTATTACGTGTATATTATAACGACGGTGACGCGGAGGAGACGCTACGGCGTGTATAATTAATAATCGTGGTACACGGTTTTTGACACCGGCTCGTTTGTTCGCGGCTTGCTCGCGTCCCCAGACGTTTTTTTTTTTTTTTTTTTTTGTTTTGTCGCGGCGGAACACGTGCAGTTTCGCGCCGAACCCCGAGCCCGTCGTTCGACTGTACGGGTGAGAATACGATATTTATTCTTCCCCCGCCCCACCCTGACCCACAAGAAAAAAAGGGGGAAAAAAAAAAAAAAAAGAAACAAAAAAGATTCCCGAACGCACATGCGGCACGTCCACTGAAACGTCACGTCTATACGATACGAAATCGACCGCGTGTCTCGAACACGCGGATAACGTTTAATTATTACGATTATTTTCCGGATACCGGTGTTTTCACAGTAAAAAAATACCGGTAACGTAGATTAGCAATATTACATTGAAAAACGAAAGAAAAAAAAACCAATTACTGCACTAAAAAAATAACAAAATTCCGTTATAAATTCTATTTACCGGACGCTCGGATTATCAAATACCGTATAACACTCACGTTTATATTTTATCTGTGTTAAATTGTAATTTCCGTTAGAGGTAAATTGAAAATAAAAATAAAAATAATACTCTATACATGTGAAATATCGTCGAAATTGCGGTCAAATTTAAAATACGTCGAAAATTGCGTATAGTTGCACTAAAAATTATTAGATTTGAACTCGAACTTGTGTAAAACAGATTTGAAACTTACCTAGTAATAAATTCGAACAATAAAAGAAAAGTTACAAATGCAACAACATCCGGACCTTAACGATTATCATTTTAGATTCTGAGGAAGGAATTCTTATTGATTTTACTGCAGTGTATTTTATATTATGTCTGAACAAACTTTTCTACTAGAAATCTTGCTCCGATCGAAAAACGACAAGAGAGCATTTTTAATGCAATTTGTATCTAGTTCATCGCATTCTATAATAACGTGGTAAAACAATTAGGAATATTTACGCAATAATCGTTTTATGTAATTTTCTGTTTTGTTGGTTTCTTCTTTTTTTGTTGTCGTTGTAATCCAGTGAAAAATAAACACGGTGTTTTTTAATTTGTACAAAATACTTATAATATACCTTTCTAGACGTCTAGTCCGTTGAGTTATTAGTTATAATAGTATTAAATTTGGTTTTTTGTGGATAACATTTTCTCGATTTCTTAAAAATGCTCGACAATTGTATACGAGGTTCGAATGGTACGTTGAAAATATCGAAAATCCGTGGCGACGATTTTGTTCATAGGCGTTATGTGTTCAAATCTTTATGGATACGTAAAAATCACGGAATTTATTTAGTGTGACAAATTTGATGGTCTAGAAAAAAAAAAAAATGCTCAAAAACACCGACAACCGTTATTTCTTTTATAGTTAGTTTCAAAGTGATAATATGTATAGAGGTAGTATCAATTTCAATTTATCATAATATGTTTAACCGAACATTCGCCCCGGAATCGTTTTTCGCGTGCAGTGTTTTATCGTATTTACACAACCGGTATCGTAATTAAATATACCGTTTACACGAATTGCCGTACAAGTTGCCGAACAGATACCGGACCAAACGAGCGAGAAGCGTTTATTTTTTAACATTAAAAACACAACACATGTATACGGAAACGGTGCCGCCGGTATATATCCAACGATTCGATCGGCCCCGTTCGACCGTCGTTCTACGGCTCTGGATTTTCCCGGTTAAAATAACGCGTTCAGACGACGGGTAAAAGTGAAAAGAAAAAAAAAAAAAAAAAAGAAGAAGAAACTTCTCGTACACACCGTCGTCGTTGCCGCCGCCGCCGCCTTTAGGTATAAACGCCGTGTCCCCGATATAATGCGTTCGGACGCGCGAATAACATTTTCGCGGGGATATAAACGCGAACGGAAGGAGCGAAAATCCGTCGGCTTCCGGTGGCGGCCGCACGCACACCGGGTGGAAATCCGAGAGCGGCACACCGGCGGTCTCTGCCGCGGGCACGGTGTGCGGGGCGACGCGGGTGCCGTGGGCGGCGGCACCCGGGGACCGGTGCAATTATACAGGTTTATTAGTTTCACGTTTCCAAAACCGCGCGCCGTTGTTAATGGAACGCGTCGGACGGCGGTGAGCGACGACGGGGGACGCGGCGCGGCGGTATGGTATTCGGGAGTTTCCCTCTCGGTATCTCTCCGTCTCGCACGTCGCCTCGCCGCGGCCGCCGCCGCCGCCGCCGCCGCCGCCGTTAACTAATTGCCAGTGAATTTTCGTTTGTCGGCCGCCGACCGAAAAGAACGAGAGGCCTTTGCGAGCGCCATTAATTATTAAGCTGTACACCGCCGGATCCCGTCAGTTTCTCTCTCGCATTGACCTATTATATCGCACCGCCGCCGCCGCCGCCGTCGACTTTCTACCTTTGCGGTGCGGTGGAGGACGGGGAAAAATGATCGACGATTTAATAATTTTTATTATTACTAGCCGTCGTGGGCGGCGAAAGGGAAAGTCGAAAGGGACTGGACAAAAAAAAAAAAAAAAAAAACCGCCCGGACGATGGCGTCAGTGTTTCGAACGGATTGGGATTTCGTATTCGATAATTGTCTAGAATTCGGTCGGAGCGGTTTTCGATATTCTACACATTTTTTTTTTTTTTTCTGTTGAAAATCGATATTTTTACGATAAAGTTGAAGAACCGAAATCGCCTCGGTTTAAAATTAGAACGCAATTCCCTATGATTTATTGGTCTAAAACAGTGGTTCCCCACTTTTTTTTAACACTACGGACATACTCGGAGAACTTACCGTACATCTCGGACCGCCTCAATTTTAAAATATATTTTTCTTATAAACAAGAATCTTTTTTTTTCACACATTTTAAAATTTAGATTATGAATTAATTAAATAACCTATCATTGATCAATTTTAAGTAAATGTATTATATTTTTTAACAGTTTAACGCAAATTATTATTATAAAAAAAAATGTACATTATATTATTATATTTATTAAAGGTAAACTATAAATATAAAAACAATTTAATGTGATTTTTGGGCTTGCATTTATTTTACTATCAAAGATATTCTTGAGGGAATATTGCTCAGAGCTACGCACATGTCATTGGTGTCGTCCGACCGATTTTTTTTGATTTTTTTTTAATATCCGGATAAATTAGTTGTCAAAAACATAACGCATAGTCTGTTGCATTCTACCGACAATCTGACAATTTTGCTATACAAACAAGATTCGATTATCGGTTAAAATAATAACACAAGTGGCATTATGCAATATACATTTACAAATAAAAAACGTACTATACGCGATTGTTGGTATTTGTGTCACGCCGCGAAGAAAAAGCGAAATATTTTCGCATTGTTTAGGTATGGCTCCGCGGACCTGACCATAGTGGTCCGTGGGTCATAGGTCGGGAACCTCTGGTCTAAAACGTCGTACACGTCAGCAAAAACGGACGTATCTCGTGCCCCATAAACGGGTATCGTACCCTATAGATTAGTGAAAAATTCGTATCGTTTATAGGTGGAAAAGAAAAAAGAAAAAAAAAATTCAAATTTCACAAAATCGGAAACGCTTCGGGGTAGCCCCCGTTCCGACCGACCACCGCCGGGTATTATTGAATTATAATACCGGGGACTATTTATTTCTGCAGTTGTACAATACGCACGCGGATTACGTACCAATTACGAGTGTCGGGTATCCGTACGGTACGACGACGTAAAGCGGTAAAAAACATATTATAGAAAATCGGTCCGGGGAAAAAAAAAAAATGAAAAAAAAAAAACGCTCGTAGGTCCGTTTTATTGTGTTTTTATTTGTCCGGCCAAACGGCGTTTGCTGCCATCCGTACGAGATTGCGCCTTTACGCCAATAACGTACCACACGCCATTTCGACCTCCTCCTCCTCCTCCCCCCCCTCGAAATTACTTATTCAACATAATATTATACCGGGCCGTGCGAGCTATCGAATAATATTCATAGGTCGGTATACATATAGTATTTTATTATACGGAGGGCGCGATCGCGCCGGGCTGCGTGGAATAGGACCACCGCTCTGCCCCACCGGGTCGTTTATAAAATATTTCCTACAGTACGGTCCGTTACATACGCTCGCACTCGGCCATCCGGTTTCTCAATGAAATATTATTACGACATTAAAACGCCATACATATTGTATACTATGTGTATGCCTCCGATTCCGTGCTGTTAAACGTATATACGTTACCTTACGCATTTCGTATAATATATTACCAGCTCAAAAATGCCTTTAAAAAATATTTAGAAAAAAAGCCATCGGTGCTTTAAAAGTCCACCCTTTCTACAACGGCTCGTGTCATTTTCTAACTACTACGCAAATGCGATCAATACAATGTATTCAAAGTAATCCTTTTTTTTTTTCAAAATACGTGAAATTGTAATCGTTTAAAAAAAATTCATAAATAATAAGGAAATACATTTTGACAAATTAAAAAAATTAAATTTTATAATATATAAAAACCAAAATCTTATAACTTTTATTTTCTGAAAACTTCAATTTTTTCCTTATGGGTTTTCTGAAAAATAAAATAAAAAATATTTCAATAAAAAAACCCGAAGAAAAATCAGTTTATTTTACCAGTACAAAATATTAATTTCAAAGTGTATCTTAGCTTATTTATTGTATTATATAACTATAAGCGTTTTCATACTTGCTAAGTAGGATAAATGCAAATAAAAGCAGACATAACTAGTAAAAAGCCTTTTTTTTTTTTATCTTATAACTGTCCAAAAAAGCACTTTAAAATTTCATATTTGAACTTGTAACATGACATAACGTTCTATAGAACTCTTCTAGATTAAAACAAATGCTAGAAGTTCTCCCGAACCCGGGAATTTTTGAATTATTACGAGGTAAAAAAAGTAGATATATCTGACGTTCACGCCCGCCTGGCCACCTCACAGCTGAGGTGTTGAGATTGTCTAGATGAAATCGCCAAAAAGATAATCTAGATTACGACAAACTATCTTTTATGTAGATATCTAGATAAAACAAAAAATAACTTATCTTTATATTCATCTTCTCAATAACTTTTAGTAAATTTGTACGTTGATATTAGATATACTAAGTATACATTTTAGGTATCATCATCCCACAAAAGTTTGTTGGTTTTTTTTTTTATCACGGTCGAAATTTGGTAGTTTACAAATTGTTCATAATATTACATTAATTTTATATTATAAGAGTTTATCTTTTTTCAGTTATCTAGATAATTTAAAATTATCTTTTAACTTAATCTAGACATACAAATATTGGTTACCCTTGGAATAATTAAATCTGCTCGCACACTAAAAAAAAATAAAAAAAAAATATGTTAAAATAATCGTTGACTTTAATATTATAATGTAATTTTATCTCAACGACTGCGATGCTTTGTCGAAACGCGTTATATTATTAATGTATAATTTAATTAAAATATTACTGCCATTTATATAATGGATATTCGATAACCACGACGCGATATCGTCTTTTAACTTTCGTAACTGATACTATATGCTATCTTTAAACTTAATAAAAACGCATTTTTTATTCTTTATACTTTAAGAAATAAAAATAAAAACCATGTCCCGCTATTAAATATGTTGTAAACTCTACACGTAACGTATGCGTCTAATGAAAACATAAACAGAAATAATAATGCGTTTTCTGTGATAAATTATATTTTTACTCGAGTCCATATATAATTATTAAACGAGGTTTAAATGGTCGTATAGTTTTAAGTAAATAATGTTGATTCAATTTCATTTTTATGTTACTACGCGTATAAAAGCTGTACCTACTTTAATTTATTACTTGTTTTTACAGCCTTTGGAAAATACGTTTTTAAGTAATAAGAAACTACATTAATGTTTAATGTAGTAAAAAAAAAAAAAAAAAAAAAATACTTTTCTTTTCAAATTTAACCCTCCATTATAAATTCTAATACACCGTACTATCCGAATAAGCCAAATAACGTACAAAACTAACATAATACTCTTTAAGGTCCGGTTTACTCAAACATCGAGGTTTTATATTATTATTTTTTAAATATTTATGAAGCGAAAGTACAAAGGCATTTAGGTAAATTCTATTTGTGTCAATTTTTTTTTTAAATATATAAATATAATTTTATTTAATATAATGGTATTTCAGAGTAGAAGAAATAATTCGAATTAAAAAAAAAGCTAATTAAACTTTTGGTTTAATACAAATGGATATTATACATTTTTTCATTTATATATATATTGGGTAATAATATTTTAGGAATCAATATATCTACTTTATTTTTGGATAATATTATGATATTATCAATTCAATATCAATAATGCGTATTGTATATAATAATTTTTCACATTACAATTAATTTTAATTCTGTTCATTTCTGGTTTATTCCTATTTTATATTATTTAATGGTTGTATTATAATTGTATTAAAATAACGTAGTCGAACGAATTAAGTATTCCGCCACTGAAATCTAGTTTATATAAGAAAGGCCAGCGGATTAATTTTAGATGTTATTCTTTTTTGTCAGTAAAACTAATGTCGGTTAGAATTTACCACGGGTAAAAATAAAAATAGCAGTTATAAGTACTCACGTATGCTACGCTGAACAGCCTCGAATGCTAAATAGGATTAAGTGACATTATTTGAAATTCGTCTTTCAGTACGAAAACACAGAAAAGTTGTTAATCCAGGCGATAAATATCCGAGTGATACTGTCTTAAAAATAAGTTTCAAATTGCTTCAAACTCAAGAATACATAATTTGCTACAGCTATACAATTATTTTATGTTGGAATTTCTGTAAGCTCTTAAAAATACTTTTAATACTTAAATGTTATTTTTAACTCGTATATTCGTTAACACATCATAACTTTATTGATCCTCCAAAACGGTTTTTAAATATTTGTCTTTGCTTTTAAAGACATAAATGTAAAATTCATAAACCGTAGACAAAAATATATTCGCGCGACAAAATTATTGTTCCTGCATAACAATATTGCATCGGTTATCGTTGGAATATCGATAATAAAAAAATCGAAATATTCAACAAAAAAAAGCCTAATTCGTTTTATTTTTTTTTTTGTTTTGTTTTTGATCGATTTAAAACAAATAAATATCTTTATTATAAAATTATGGAATCTACGCTCATCGAACGAATTTGGAATGGGTTATACGCACCTATAGAATCGCTATTCGATTTCGGTTTGTCCTTCGCCACATATAGATAACATTATACAACTATTCACTACTATTGTATAGATTAGATAATGACGAAAATTGAATTGAGTATTAATTTATTAAATGGAAATATAATTACAATAATATGTATAACCATTACACGTCTTTAGTATAATAATTGTAATAATTCGCCACGATCCCCAATAAATGGTCTCCGGAACATCGATTTCGGACGAGTTCGTACGAAATAAAACACAATACCTAACAGCCGGTACACGAAAATTATTGTGTGGTATACAGGGCGGGCCGGGAAAACAGGAAAAGTTCATGTCAAAAAATTGAAAAAACATCGAACATTTATTAAGTTTAATTGTCGAAACGTTCGGGGGGGGGGGGAAATATTATATTTTCAAAAAACAACGATGACGGTCAACCACCACCAATCGTTAAACGAAGAATACCGGCGTGATCGCCGTTAATTGTTGATTTTCGTTAAAAACGAAAACGAAAACGCTACGATTCACGTGGGCGTTTTTAAAGGGACAAAATTCATTTTTTTTTTTTGTTTTCCACAATTCGTTTTGTTTGTTATTACCTTTTCGTACGATAGTCGCCCGGAAATAACCCGTTTCCCCGGCCCACCCTGTAGCACACGCGTCGTCGGTATAATAATAGTTTTTTTTTTTTTTTTTTTTTATTTCGGTCGTGTCCCGACCTCGCGTACACGGCGACGGACAATCGCTATTATAATAATAATATTATATTATTTGTACACACGTGTGTCGTATAATAATAATAATAATACGCATGTATACACGTCGAGTCCGTATGTGTTTTCGTGGGCATTGTTGCGTACCGTGAACACCCAAGGGTCGGCGGCGAAAATCCAGCCGGGGAGGCGACGGACGACCTTCTCGGTGGTATGTTTTTTTTTTTTTTTTTTATTTTTTTTTTTTTAGCTCCCTTGTCAAAACACGAGGCGCGTTTTTCGGGTTTCTCCTATTGTTCGGCACGGTGGGGCGGTGTGGACGCGGCCACTACTTTTGTGACTTCTATGCGCGACAACGACAACAACAACAATAATAATAATACGTTAAGACGCGGGCACCGGCGAGGTGTAGTACACCGCAAACGCCCGCAGCCGCGGCGGAATCGTCGTAAAATATTTATTATAATAATATTAATAACGACAATAATATAATAAAAACGGCGGCGGTTTCCGTCGTGTATAAAAATAACATTAAACGTACGGTGGTACGTAATTCGGCGTTTACCCGGGATTCCCGCGGCGCGAACGCACCCGGCCGCCGCCTCCCCCCGAGCAATCGTCTTCTCGCGTTATTACAATACATAATATTTTACTAGTAGTATTTTTTTCTTTTTTCTTTATCTTTTTCTTTTTCCGAACATGTGCGCCGGTATTACACACGATATTAATATGGGCGCACCGCTGTTGAGAGATACCGCGGCATTTTTCTATACGGTATACCGGTAACACCGTCGCCGCGCATTGTTATGGATTTCCATTTTTATATTATCTTCGAGTTTTTTTTTCTCTCTCTCTCTCTCTCTATATATATATATATATATATATATATATATATATGAAAACAGCAAACACGATAAATCCTCTGCCGGACGGCCCCTTTATATTTGGCGGACGCGTGTGTTGTGCAACACTATTACTATTATGACCGTCGGTCATAATCAATGGCCCCCGTTTGTGCGCCGCATCCCGTGTACGGGTAATAGTTGTCGTATAGTAATATTTTTTTTTTTTTTATAATACGTAATGTATCCAGGTCCAAAACGATATAACCGACGAAATATTTCGATACTTAATCCTAGGCCGCCGCCTATTATTTGGCGGGGGGGGGGGGCGCACAAATTTTTGGTTCTCGCGCACCCTATATTTGTAATATTGTTATTTGTCGTTTTATTCCGCCCAAGCATTCCGTCAGTAATTATTAATTTTTTTTATGATCCCGTGGTCTGTGAATAATATTAATATTAACAAAACAAAATTATTAATACAATTATAATAAATTACCCGCGGTGCGGTCCCGGTCAATTTCCATTATTTATTGTTATTTTGTTTAATTTTTTCGTCATATCTGTTAAAAAAAAAAAAAGAAACCGGCCACGTAAACGGATAGGGCGGACCGATAGTAATATTAATAAAAAAAATTTAAAAAAAAAACCATTATTTAAGCCAATATTTTTGACGAAAACCGATAATACATATTATTTTAACATTGACTATTTTAGTTAAACGTTCTATCAGCCTTATCAATTGTATTAAGTGCCTATATGCATTTTATACATTTTGTGATGCGATATAATATTATTTATTATTATTTTAATTTTTTTTTTTTTATAACGATATCCGTTTAAATATCGGTTTTGAAGGTAAAAACCTGAACTCGCTGATATCGAGTGTCGGTTCATGTATCGGCCCACCGCTATTAGTTATCTACTAGAATACACAAATCAACATAAAAATATAATTATTTTTAATATCCAAGTCAAATTGCCCGCATAGATTTAAATTTACCGGACAATATTAAACTAAATATTTAATATTTAAAAAAAAATAAAACGAAAAATGTTTTATAGATAAATAATCAATAATAAATAAAAAAAATATGTAGAAATATGTTGGCCAGAGGAGTATTATTATATACGTGGAGATTATGTGAATATACGACCGGTTTTGATTTAAAAAAAAAAAAATCATCATCGGGTAATAGGACAGCAAAAGCAAAAAAAAATAAAAATAATACGCGACCGGAACATAAAATCAAAACGAGAAATGCATAGAAAATATAATCAGTTTTTTTTTTTTTTTTACACAAGGAGTAAATTATTTTTATTTATAATTTGTACATTTAATATGTTACAATAATATTTGAGTAATTCTCGTTTCTAAACACAACCAAATCGACTTTCTTTACAATATCGTTTAAACGTTCATTATTTTATAACATTTCGAAAATGTATATAATTTTACTGTCCGTCGTGTTATGATGTTATTCGAACCTGGACATTTTACACGGCGAATCGCAATGTACAAATAATTTGCAAGTACTCGTTTTTTATAACATTAACATTGTTCGACTTACTAAATTTAACTTTGAATACGACATTCTATTTAGAAGTGTCGTAGTCTACATTACGGATATTTTATATTTGTCGCATGCAATTATTAACATTAGTCACCCTAACGTAGCGCTAAACTTTAAAATGTTAACTTTAATCAATTTCTTCGCAGCTCCGCGGTGGTTCTACCCCACATCCGTTTAAAACGTTCAACGTATTTAATTGACATAATATTATATTATAGTGATCGATCGGCGTTTTACGTGACCTAATTGGTCGAATGTTATGTTAATGCATTATGATTTAGTATTATATAAAACGAGATGCTGCATTGATTTTATCGCATTTGAAGTATCCGTATGTGTGTATGTGTGTGTGTGTGTGTATATATAAGAAGAGTAATTGATCGATACGGTCGGGAAGCCATTTACGAGCATCGCGGAGCAATTAAATGGCCTCCAATTATAATAAAAAATTGTATGGTTTGTAATTTAATCGCCGTGATCGTGCCAGACGCGTGTGATTGCGAGTATCTTGAGCAAAGGTATAAACATGGATTCGTAAATTTAAAAAAAAAAATAAAACAAAACAAACACCGTTTACAATATATTTTCCATACGACATTTTTGAACAGGTCACGACGAAATCGTATAAGAAGCGTGTAAAATTTCATAGTTATCGACGAGAATCCTTACATGTAAATTGCAGCAGTACTCGCAGTAAAATTCACGAACATATTTTCCGACCGTGTCACCGTGACCATAATGAATTGCATTTTATTATTGATACACGTAATTTATAAGGAGTGACCAGAATTTAACATAAATTGTTTAATTAATCGTCCCCTTTTTTTTTCTCCTTTTTTTTTTTTTTTTTTTTTTGCATTTATACAATAACGTATTACGCGTGACAATAATGGTTATTTTTAAGTGCCCAATTTTCTGATGACCTCATATTTGTAATTATAATTATAGTACAGGAAAAAACAATAAAAATTTGATGTTATTTTAATTGTAAGTAAAATTTTTAATGTACACCGCAGACGCATTATATATTCGCGAATTCCATATATTCGTATAATTGATCGACCTCAAAGGTATAGAGTATAAAATGCAGCACGTGTAACATTTAAGATTGGCGAATAGTTTATAGTTAATACCGACTGATACGATAGTGTGACTGGGCAAAATATGAATAGCTGAATCGGCTATCGAACTAGTGATGATAAGTGGTCGTGTTTTAACTATTTGCATTGTGAACCGTAATTTATTTATTTATTCCATACGTGAATTTTTTGTCACTCGGAACGCGAACCGGTCAGTTCTTAGCCGCGTATATTCGGATAACGAATTGGGTTTGACCCAGGCCGGGTGGTAAACGGTTTAAGACAAAAATCTCGTCGGTCCGGAACGCACGGTATATATATATATATATATATGCATTTTATTTGTTTGGGTTCCGAACAAATAACGTACCCCGCCGACACAAGTAAACTTTTTTTTTCTTTCAAAACACCTCCTCGGGACGTGTCGTATTATGCGCGTACGCATACGATAATATTTATCATAAACGGTACGGGCGAAAACACGTGTTCGCGTATTACAATACGGGCGAGCGTACGTATAACAATATAATAATACACGGTGTTCCCCGCGGACGGATCGCGCGGGGCGGCCCGCGAGAGGGCGGGCGACGGGCCCCCGGCGACCGGCCGGGAAGAAAGAGAGAAAGGCGGCGGCGGTGGCGGCGTCGCGTCGCGCGTACAAAAATAAAACAACGCGCGTTTTACACTACGGGCGCGTAGCGTTTCGCGAACAATCCGACGGGAAAACTGACCGTCCGCCGCCGCCGCCGTCAACATACACATGGACCATGCGAGCGTCTATATAATAATATTATAATAGTCGGTAACGGAGCAGTGAAAGGCGGAGAACGGTAGAAAAACAAAACGAAAAAAAAAATAAATAAATAATTTTATAATATACTCGCGCGTATAACAAAAACCGCGACTGTTCCCCGGCGACGGGTTTTCCTCGTGTACGGTTTTTAAAATATTGCCGGCCGTCGTCGTTGACGACGACGGCCGTGCTCCTTACATGGAGAACGGTCGTCGTCCGCGTCATTTACAATAGGGCCGGAGACGTCGCCGCGCCATTTAATTAACAATCTCCCGGGACGGACGTCCGTACCGAGCAAAAGTCGTTTCGCGATTAGCTATCGACAATGACGAAAACCAAAAAAAAAAAAAAAAAAAATACAAAAATAAAATCACAGATATCCTCCGACCGAACCGAGAATCGGTTACACGTCGCACGGCCCGAGCCGTCGCCCGAATTGTCCGGACGTGATGACGGTAACAACAACAACTGGATCGTCAGCATTTTATTTATATATTTATTACTCTTACTTGGGGGAAAAAAAAAAAAAAACACGCAAATAGTCAAATAATAATCGGCACAAAATAACAAATACATTGATATTTTTTTACGAAATAACAAAATATCGGCGTTTATTTAGCTCGTAGAAAATTAAATCGTTGAGATTTTCGATGAATCATCCTTCAAAATTACTCTTGGCATACAACAATTTAATTTCATACGAACTTAATAAAAGTCGATTTTTTGATTTGAAAAAAATACTAATGTGTTTCTGTTTTTGTGCTAATTGATTATTTGTATTTTTTTTATTATTCAAAATGTAATAAAAGGCTAATTAAACAATTCGATAAATTTGATGGTCGCGACCACTAGATTGGTCGCCAGTTTTAAAGATCTGAAAATTTGAAGGAAACATTTTTTTTTTTATCAGTTGAACAAAATATTACGAGAAGAGCAAAAAAATAAAATAATATCTTTGTCCACTCTAATGTATTTATATATTTAACCTCAAGGTTACGTCAGTAATATTGTTCTGAGTGAACAACCGTAATAATAATAATTATAATTATTATTAGGGTGAGAACGAAATGTCATGCGGGTATTATTTGTAATAACTAAGCAAATTACAAAAAAAAAAAAAAAAAAACCCGACATACTTTAGGATAATTTACTTTATCTCTCTATAGGCGACGACAAATCATTGTAAACGACAAACGTCGTTCGGAGCGAAATTCGAGATGAAACATATTTTGATAATTCGAAATTGAAAATTGTATTAATTCGTGTAATTAAATACAACGTAAATTACAATCGTACGGGTTTTAACGAATTTTAACATGGAATTGAACTTAAAATAAATACGATGGAAATAAATGACGACATTTTCATCCGCGTAAAACTAAAAACTAGACAATTTTCACCAGCAATAAATATAACTGAGATAAAGCCAGCATATGTTGACAATTGTACCGGGATGTTCAAGTTGTTAATTGAAGTATTTGGAGAAAATTTCAAGTGTCTACGGGTATTGTTCACTGAATTACAACAACAAAATACAAAATCAAAACGGACATAACCTTTATTGCGTACAAATTCCCGATTTTCCTCCGTTATTAAAACAACTAGTAGGAACAAAAAAAAAAAAAATAAATAAATAAATAAACTCGACTTCTTCAATGAAATTCTCCAACCAACAATATAGAAAATTCTATACACGAACGTTCCCATAAAGGTATCGGTCGGGGCGTGATTTCCGATCGAAAAGTTGATTATTACGTACACAAAAAAAAAAAAAAAATAAATAAATAACACAGTAAAACCATCGATATAATCGGAAAAATCGACGATGTTCACCTAATACGGTCTGGAAAACCCCGTAATCGTTGTTTTCGGTCAAATAAGTAACATACGGTCGGTATTGCGTGTTGCACTTGTACAAATAATAATAATAATAATAATAAAACAAAAAAAAAACGATTTGAACCACCCGCGTTTCGAAAAATGTTATGTGCCGATAATACGGCGCGAACGGGCGCGCGTAATTTATGCGCTCGCCAGTTTTGTTTTTGCGTTGCCCGGGCCGTGTCGCCGTCGCCTTTGAACCGTTTCCGAACGTTTACGCCCCAGTAAACGGTTAATGGGCATCCCGTCGTCGGGTGCGCCGGCGGGTAAAAAACAAAGAAAGAAAGAATGGGTGGCAGGGGGGAAAAAAATATGAAACATTCGCCCCTTCGTATACCGTTTTTGACTTCGACGACTACAAATAATGTATAATTACGAGCGGGGACCGTGCAAAGGCTTTTGTTGTTCGGCAACGCAACAGTATAATATAATATATCGTATAGTAAAAAGCAACAAGATGCACACACTCGGTTTATCTCCTCCAGTGTTTTCGGGGCAGGGGAGGTTCCAATATATATATATATATATATATAAATATATATATTTTTTTTTATTTTGAACCCGGGCCCCGTTGTGCACAAGACCCTCCGAGGCCCGAGGGAACAAAAAGAAAGAAAAAAAAAAAATAATAATAATAATAATAATAACCACGACCACACCGCCCGCGATACACGCGCGCGCACACACACGCAACGCCGCGGCGAAGGGTTGCGACCCCATTCGGTTATTTCATTATTTCTCTCCGCGCGGCAGCGCCCCTTAAGAATACCGTCGCCGCCGTCTGCAGATTTTTCCGCGGGTTTCCCGTATCCGAAAGTTCATTTCCGCGTCCTCACGATGGACTTCTTCCGCCGGCAAATTAACGGGGCGTCCCGCCGACCCGTCTACCGTGCCCATTTGTTTTCCGACAATTGCGCCCCGGGAATTTTCCGGAAGGGTGTCGTCGAAAACGATATTAAACGATTGTGAAATAATATAACGAGTCGCGGAACAATCGCACGACGACGGTCGTACGTGTATAATAAGTGCACGCCGACGCTCCGGTTCTCGTCGGATAACGGCGCGCGTCTATATTCTATCGTCTAACCGAGTGCAATTTATTTGATCGAATTTCGTTATTAGATTTAAAAATGAAGGGGAACGGCAAGAATACTCGGGACGTTTTATCGGGCGACCAATTCAATATTCACCGCGGTCGTAAATATAACGGTGCACGGACAACGGACATTTTTTTTTTTTTTTCTCCTAATGAAATGTATGTTTCCCAATAAAAATTGGTTTTTACCATTCGCCAATATTGTATAATGTGTTATGATCGTACATTTACTAATAGAATTCGATATTATCGACAACCCTATAAGTAATTGATATATTATTTTATAGAAATATATTGTAAATTACGTATCGATGTTGTTCGATATGTTTAAATAAATTAATATTATCTCTGGTAAAAAAAAAAAAAATGTAAACGCAATAATACAAATGAAAAATGTACAACATAATAGAAATGGGTGCCGCGGTATCCGCGTTCGTGTATGATTAATAGGTATTAAATTCTGAGCGTATAAATACGGATGTGTGCTTGTTTTTGTCTGTATGTAAACGACGAATTATCTACCAGAATTCGTGATTATTAAATTTATTTCCGGTAGCGAAATTTATCAAGTTGGTGCGTTGAGGAGATCATAGTTTGATTTGTGTTGTGGTTTCTTAATAATCTAGGAAAACTGGAGATAAACGGAAATGTTTACTAGGATAATAGTCAAGAAAATTAATAATAACACAAGTTATAATTGAATAATTATTTTCGATATTGTTGGTTTTATATTAATTTAGTTTAAAAAAAAATCGTAGAAATCTAGCGATTTTACCAATTACATTAGCACTTTCTACGGACGTGGTGCTTTTTTCAAAATATTATGGTATTTTTTTTTTAAATTATTGATTGAAAATTTTCGTTTTATGATGATAGACATGTTGTGATGTTTTTTTTATTCATGTTAATGTCGATTTGTTAAAAACAAACATTTGTGATATGGTTACAAATCAATACGATTTTTGATATAAATTTATCAAAACACATTTAGCTGAACTTTTTTCAGAATCGTTTTCGGTTTGTAGTTGCGTACAGATAAAAAATTAAATATCACCCTACATATCCTACCAATTAAACTCCATACCTACAACAGTGGGCAAAATATGTCGACTTTTTCATTTTATTTTGCCAATTCGTTGTGTATATTCTTAAGCACGAAAATCAAATTTATTAGAAAATATTTTTAAAAAAAAAATGAATTTTTATATCTATAGCTGGATATGACACCGTTGAGTAAAACATATCGTCACTACATATCTCATTTATTCTTGAATATGTCAAATAAAAGGCACTTTACCTATGTGTTATGTTCAATAAACAATATGAGGAAAAACTTAACACCGGTAGTCGATTAAAAAAGTTTTTTCATTAAACTTATCGAAGTTAACTGTAGTATAAATTTACCTAATTTGTTTTAAATTGACTTATTTATGAAGCCCGTGATGTTGTGCCATTATAATGTAAACAAACTATAAAATATAATATAATATTATTTTGTACACAAACTTGCCATTTTGTGTACAGGAGTTATGTAGGTATTTATTTTTTAGGTTATTAGCTTTTATCCAGACTCGGAAAATATACTTTTTTCTAAATTATTTTGAATACATTTTTAAAATATATACAATTAATTGTGTTCCCAATATGTGTTCGAATACTTTACAACAATAATATTTTCAAAAGTGTTATAATAGATAACATATCATGTTACCTACATATTATGTACATGTATTATATTTCAAATTATCTATGAATATCAAATTGATTAACCAGCGTATCGTAATTTGTTGTGGTTTTTAAATGTTTTAGTAAAACTACTGGGAAACTAGACAAATGTTTTAAGAAATACCATCGGACAAATGATAATCTGCATCTTACAGGTAATGCGTGAACAAATCGGAATATTTTTACTAGGTAACCGAAAAACCGCACATCTTATAGGAAACCATTGGGTATCTAAAATGAGAAGTAATATATTACCCGAAAAAAAGCCTATTAAAACTATTCGTCGTGTGTTAAAAGTACTCAGAACATAGATTACTACCTACACATATCGGTTGTTGTAGCCGAACATTAGTTTATTAGTCGCATCGTCCGAGGTAATTTATCGAAATGCTCGTACAATATTGTTGGCAAACGTTTGACGGTCGTGTTAAGTAAAATTTTCAAATTATAGTTCTCCGAAAACATTTGCCGAAAAGTCTGCTAAAGGAGTCTCAGAATCCGCCGGTCTGTCGTGTCATTCGATACACTTCTAGAGCTGAGTATGCATAGGATACGGGTGAACGACTTGCCGGCGTGTGCTAAACTTTTGTCGGGAGAACGCCTCCGCACCGCACGAGTAATTAAACCGTACGTCAAAGTTCTCCGGGACGTTTGATTCTTTTTTTGCGATGCGCGTTTAATAAAACGTAAAATATAATAATTATTACTACGGAGCGAGTAATTTAATGGCCGCACGCTGTAATTTTGTCAAACCGCGCAGGCTATATAATTTAGCGAAATCGTCTCTATAGCGTATACATATACGTATATATATATATATATATTTTTTTTTTTAATTTTATACGAGATAGTCTTACGATATGCGGCGGTGTACGGGGAACATCCGAGACGGGGGTTATTCGAGCACTTAATAGCGGTTTGCCCGGAAACGCGAGTCCCGAATTCTCGGGGTGTAATTTACAAACCACATTTAACGCGTTTGACAGGGACTCGATTTTCAAAGAAGCCGAGAAAGTGATGAGAGAGAGAGAGAGAGAGAGAGAGAAAGACAGCGAGAGAGAGAGACAGAGCTGATGTAGAAATGTATTCAAAAGTCGCCGTACAACCCCATACTGTCGATTTACGAAACTTTTTGTTTTCATCGCCATTATTATATTAAATAATTGCAATTATTACCGCGAACGTGTATGACGAAATTTATAATTTTTGCCCGATTAATGTACAATAATATTATTACTGTTTTTTTTTTTTTTTAACTAGCCACGCGTTGCTCTGTGGCTGTTATAATCCGTTGAATTAATGCTATACGATTTACAAAGTTCGTAATTGATAACATGAAAATTTAATTTTATAAACGAGGTTGATAACGTTAATTTTATTTATTATTTTAAATTATACATATGTATAATTTTAATTTAAGCAATCGGTGTACAATATGTTTGGTAAACCTATCTTTTGCTAATACAAATAGTATTGCGTGTTTTCGATTGCAATCAATGATAAATATTTAAGTAGATCTTGTCCGATATTATTTCTAAGATAGTATATTCTTATAACGTAGCTTTTAAGTGGTTCAGGTAGCTCAACCAGTGGCGACAACTTGATTTTACCATTCCAACAACTCATGTCGGGTGATTCCTTTTGAAATTCCAGTGCGTGGCAGTACGAACAAAGAGACGCGATAACCACAAATGATATATAAAACTTTCTGATGAGAATGACGAACAGTGTTTTTGTGTTGACAGTTTGTATTATGCGCCAACTTTACACCAATGCAGTCAATATAAAATAAATGTGATGCGCAAATTGCACAAATTATGTTTTTAATTTATTTGCGAGTTATGCCACCCTTTGATGAGGATGGGAACAATTAACAATATTATAAGTCGATTTCAAAGGAATTGGTACTCGCTGAACAGTCATTTTTGCTCTAATTGATGTAAGTAATGCAATTGTCACTTATATATTTATTTATAATTTTTTGATGTTATTTGAAAGTAAAAAAATTTAAAAATTCGGGAAAATTTTTGAATGGGGGAAAGTCAAATATCGACTTCATGAATAGACCGAATGTGCCTAATGCATTGTTTTAGTGGTCTAAAACTATCTTCGTAGTATTGCCTTTCTAATGAAACCGATTTGGAGCACATCGTTTCAAAGTCTGTAACGGACATAGGTAGAAACAATTTTTGTGTTTTATAGATATATATATATAGATTGTACGTAAACCATTGAGAAATCGTCTTTTTAATGAATAGTAAAACATTTGATACTGCCTATTTAAAATAAGAGACGGATAAGTATCTATATATTCGTCGCTATGTGGGTCGTGTTTAATAATATATATTCCCTGCGGGTGATATAAATAGGAAATAAAGTAAAATGAATGATATTTAGGTATAACCCATAATATTTATTTACACGAGGATCAAAAGGAGTAAACTAATTTGTTATTAAAATAATCTCATGCGGGTTTGAACCTTTTCCTATATATAGTGGTTGTTGTGTTTACTCATTAGTTGTTGTTATTTAAAAACAAAAAAAAAGTTGTGTGAAATTAAAATACATTTCACATTTTTATTTTAATTCTATATTTTATGCTATCTATTAGTTAGTGAGAGCACATAAATTGACTATAATAGCATTTTACTGGCGGGAAATTTAACGATTAAACCGTTTCTGTAAATGAGGGAAATCGAATAATAATCAGAGATGGGCGGTATTTAAATTTTCAAAATCATGTATTTCTTATTTAGAACAATATTTTTACGTGGTGTATTTTGTATATTCGTACACACAATTATCAAAGTCAATAGTAAATTCTTTCTAGTAATATTGTATTACCATTAACGCTGAATTTTTTACGGTTATTCTAGAAAGCCTGTAATAAGAGAAAGGCAACTGGACATTTTATCAATGGATTCGGACGGCGACATATTATGTAATTTTTCGTCCAAAAATTGTTATCAACGCGGGCCCTCCAACTTCATAAGTATGTCGTGTATATTTAAAAAAAAAAAGAAAAGTTTATAAATCAAGAATTAAATTAAATTAGTGGAGATATTGACGATCCCGATTGAAGTATTAATTGATAATACTGTTTGGACAAAATTTCATCATTGATAACGGAAACCAATCAGAAATCACCGGTGGCCACACTATTATTCTGGGCTCTCTGGATTATACATTATTGACCTTTGGTTAAACAGATGATTAAATATTTAATCAACGGTAATGATCATCATCGTGATCATGATAACGTTTTTGTGTATGGTGAATTGTCACACTCATAGATCTATGGTCACATAGTTCAGCAGAGACTTCCATTACGAGAACTGGTGTATTTTGTATATAAAATTTAAATACAATTTTAAAAGTATTTTCCTCTTTCCTGATGATAATTACGATTATTTTATAATTAAAACTATACATGAACAAACGTTTTAATTTATAAGTTTCTCCGTTCTCGGTTCGATTTTCTATATTATATTAAACTAAAATTATTTTATATTATAATTTGTTTCCTTGTTTTGGTGTGCTCCGACAAAACTATTGTTTCTTGCGCAGTAATAAATGCACTCAATGAATATCGAGGGCAATCGACCGAATTAAAATATTTTACGCGTTTCCCGACACACATAAGGGGTTAGGCCTACCCTTGAACCTTTTTTTTTTTTTTTTTTTATTATAATGTTTTAAACTTTAATCGTATAGGAGGGCATTCTATATAAACTTTTGATCCGACTCCTGCGGGGTAATATTCGGAATAGGGTAGAGGATATGTTGGGGTCAAAAATCTCCCCAGTGTCTTCTCTAATTCCCATAATTAAGGGTACTTGCGGCTGTATAACGTGCCCATCTGTATAAAGTAAACCCATATTACTTCCGTCGGAAGGTATTTATGAACGGGATTTTCCTTTTGATTTCCCAGGGAAAAAAATTTACTTTAATGAAGCATTCGGTCTTACCACGCGACAGCTTTTAGACCGTCATTTATATTAGAATCGTTTAATGGATGTTCCATTCAGATTGAATGTCACACGCGGTCCGTTTAAATCGATATATTATAAACGAACATTTTCGATTAAGTTTATTTATTTTCTCGTCCCGATTGTTGATAATTCGCATTTTATTTCTGAATATTACAAGCCTATACAACAATACGTGGTTTAATACAGTATTGTCTATAATTCGATTTCGCATCGCGGACGTGTTCACGGGGAGAGGGACATGAGAGTGTCATATCCACCCCCTTGAACTTTTATTTTTTTTAATAACTCATTTATGAGCTTTACAAGTTCCCTATAAATATTGTCTGTTTTTTTTTTTTTTTATCGATTTGGATATTTATTAACGGATTATCATTGTTGGACGCCCGTTAAGATGTGCCAATTATATAGCCCAATGAAATGGCGAAAAACCTAGAAGATCGGGATTAATGAACCTTTTTATTATATATATATATACGATCCTTTAAACGTGAACAAAAAAATAAATATATTTTACAAAATTACACACAATTATGCAGTATTGTTTGAAGGAATATAGATACCAAGTATTGTACCGACATTTACATGCAAATATAAGTATGTTCGGTGATATTATACCTATAACCAGTAAAATTTAGATTCCCCTCCTCCACATATGAAAAATCATGAGCTGTAACATACACACAAATGCAACCATCTATTACATTCGTGAGAACTAGATAATTTAAAACGTATTCGTATAGTAAAATCGGAGTAAACAATATACGTATTAAAAAAAAATTCGTTTTTTTCAAGTGAGTTTAACGAAAACCACGAACATACTTCACATTGCAGGTATTACAGAGTGTTGTTTGGTGGGCGACTGTTTCAGGTAGACACACTACAGCGTGGTACGGATAAGTGTATTTGTTTTCGTTTTGAATATTATATACTTTAAAGCGACGAATCATTGTATTTTACAATCGATTCATACCGTATATTTTATTAGATAATAAATTATATAGCTGATATAAGAATATATTTTATTCGTGAAACAGTGACTTTTGGAATGTTCGCATTCTAATTTTAATGACTGTATATAATATTTACTCGGTTAAAAATAACAATCAATTTAAAACTTTTTAAATATTTACCGTCCGAAATTGTGTAAAAAAATATCTGTGATATATTATCTTGCCGAACATATAATTACTGAACGAATTCACTACATCTACGATTATTTTTCAAAAGAACAAAAATATATATAAATGTATATATATAGTATATGTTATTGTCGTAGAGCCTACAAGTCCTTGTACCTTTCGAAAAATAAAATAATATTCTTAATACGAACGGTTAAACGTACCGTATAAAGAAATATATATATATATATATATAAATACATATTTTTTTTTTTTTTTTACTGCCTACACCGTCTGTATAAATTCTTTATTTTACCGGTAGTTGTCGTGCAGCAGAAATATATTGTTCTAAAAATATTTCCCATATTACATCTAATGTATTCGCATCGTTTTAATATTCATATGGACTTATACTAGACTGCGATAAATTAAGAATAATTTATTATACCTATACACCGTATAATATAATAAGTAATGGATTTTTATTGGATTTGCATTGGATAAGCGACGTGGATATTATTATTATAATAATATATATATATATATATTTTTTTTTTATGCAAACGTATATTTTTATTTTCGTTTCCTACCGGACGCGAATATAATATAATGGTGTATTCGCTGGGATATGTTCATATCGCGCTCGTATCTGCAGGCCAAATTTTGGTACAAGTTAGAGTAATACGTTCTGTTTTATAGGGGACGCAAACGACGTTTCGTTTACCCGAATTATATGGGTACACGTGGCCATCAATTTTGCAGTCAAAAACTCCGTTTTTCTCGAAAAACCTCCGTATAATATTATAATGGTATCGCATGGTGTTGTGCCCGCGGTATAATACGAGCCCGTATTAATACGGCCACGTGCCCGAGCCAATAAAAGTACAAAAAGGGCTCGCCGCATTAAGTACCTAATACATATATTATTTTAATCAAAGACGATAATCGGAAGCCACGTGTAGACCGCAAAGATTCGTATATTTTATTTACAATGTTATCCAATTTAATCGGATGACCGGAACAACAAAGAAATTAATATGTATGCGTGTATCGATCGAAAAGCTCGTAAATTGTGTGTATGTACTATATGTAGGTACGTCGAGTTTTAGTCTGTAGTGAATATTGCTTATCGTTTGCGTGACCTTTTAATTTGTTTGAAATTACCAGGTCCGGAGTTAACCCAAGAATTAGGACTAGATACGTTTTTTTTTTTTTTTTACTAGCCCATTGTAAGTTTTTTAAAATGTTCAATTTGTCAACCTTTAATATTTTCACATACTATTTTTCGTGTTTACCTATTAATCAAAATACATAATGAATTATGTAATACATATCTATATATCGTTTCATAAACCGTAAGAATATATTGTTTGTAGCAAAAAACATATTATAATACTTTAAATAAGTAAGTGGTTAATCAAAACATAACTAACAACTAAATTATAATCAATTATATATTAATTATCTATTATTCCATACTTAAACCGTAAAAAAAACAAATATAAAAAAAATATAATATCATTTTTTAAATTATTATGCGAATATTAGAAATATTTAGACTGTAATTAGTAAATGTTATTGGATTGACAGAGTATGGTAACGAGTACAATTTAGCAATATGTACTAATGTCAGACAACTAACAGGTAAATATTGCATACGTTAATGTGTTTAATACTTTTTTATTATTATTATTATTTTTTTTTTTCATTAGTCACCGACACTATTTTGCCCGTTCCATCCATAGTCCTCCTCCGTATGTTCAAAAACGTAATTCTGATAATTCTGTGGGGGGAATTAAGCAAAACAAAAGACGTATGGATTTTGTTAGTACGCCAGGGTTTGTTCTGGCGAATTTGGCACTCGATCGAACGGTATTTCAGAGAAAATATCGAATAAATGACCAACTATCATAATTTTCTCGATCTCGCAAAACCCTAATTAATTGAAAAACTATCAACACGCACTCGTGAATCCGATAAAATATATACTAATGTTAGAGGTAACGTACCGAGCGATGGACTGTACCCGATTAGACCAATTATACGATTATAACACTTTACCTTGCTGTATTTTTCATATGGACTTGAATCCCAAACAATGTACATTTTACAATGTTTTCGCATTGCGATAATGGTTTATTAATAACTCTTAATTATGTAAAATAAAGGATATTATATATACTTTAAACTAGTTTGTTTTATTGATAGTAATTTTTACAAGGTAATATATATATTTATATATAGATATTCAAATTTACAAAGTATTTACAATACAGATTAGGTATAATAGTTTACATCTGTACATAGTAATTTAAAATATGATTCAGAGGCAAATACAAGGGCATATACATTTATTTACAAGTGTTCATCCAATTCGACTCGCCTGGAAACATATGGAAATATTATTAAATTGAAAATACAAACATAATATTATTAATTGAACGAATCCACGTGACCGTATGAATCCTATCGTTCATTACCACCCTCTTGTTCTTCGTAGTTATTTAGTTAGCTTGTGTAAATCGATTGTCACGAGCTGGTGTTTGAATGACCGTATAGAGACGTTGTCTCTAAACGCATCCAGGTCAGAGTCACCTAACAAACACCGTTCGTGGTTTTCAAATGTCATGTGGTTTTTGACCACATACCCTCTGATGCCTTTCGCCTTGATTTTATCTCTCCCGTCCAGTTTATACGCGTATGACTATTCGTGTATGCTAATTCCATCGAGTACTTAAGACCTTAGAGCTAAAAGTAAGCGCAATAGCAAATATTTCACCGGAATATCCTGAGTAAATCAAATCTATTATAATGTATAGTTTGTGAACCTATATTTTGTTTTTGTTGTATAAATCGTTCAAAGGTAAATAATACTAATTTCAATTAATATTGAAAAATATTTGAACACTTAAAATAATAATAAAAAAAGAATAAGACAATTAAACTGTTTTATAATATAATAGGATCAATTTGTATTTTATCGTTCGGAGTTGTCTACAATTATTGTATTACAACGGACAAAATACAGTTTTAACAGAATTATAATTATAAAAAATAAAAGCAAAACGTAATATGCGAGTATTTACCGGAAAGCCATTTCCATTAAACGAAATTAACAAATTTTCATTAAAATTTACATTACTAATCTAGCGCACGCGGCATCAAATTAATGTATTATATCCTATTGATTTACTACCTACTAAATTAATCGATTATATAATAAAGAGGGGACGTTGCGACGTCCCGTGGCAATATATTTGAACGGGAGGCGTACACGTCATCGTCATTAGAACAATAATTGAAGGATTGCGCTGTAGTCGGACAATGGAATTAAATGAAATTCCATTTCGCCCTTTGATTAAAATACACGAGACGACCGTGTCCTCTGCGCCGTTTATATAAATCGTTTGTTCAACGGAATATTATTATTGTCCGTCATAAACCCGCAGCTAGGATTTTGCTTTTATAAAATAGGGACTGCCGGGGGGGGGGGGGGTACGAGTCGATTGCCTTTACGATATGCGAACGGCGCGCCCCGGTGCCTAATATAATATTCTTAAACTGCGGTCGGAAGTGCCCCGTGAGCCGTAGTTTTACTATAACATATTACCGTTGGTCTCGTAAAATTCGTAGAGAGTAATGTTCAAAAATATTTTATGTTTTACAACTGTTGTAGGTAGAACGTCTGGAAGGGAATAAATCGAGGACAATAGAATTATTTAGAAATAATAATCTGAAAGCAACGATGATGAATCGTCGCGATCAAACGACGATTCTGTGAGGTGTTTATCGGTTAACCGATAGTGTATTATTTTCTTTTTCTCTCTCTCTCTCTTGTAGCCAAAAAAGGAAACACGGAATAAACAACAATAAAATAATACCGACGCGGACATTGTGTCGTTAGTTTTTTGTTGTTGTTGAAAAACTGTTTCTAATTTTGTTGAATTTAATTAACACTCTTAACGGTCGGTTATATTGGTGTTGCCACATCATAAAAAACGAGTTAAATATAAATTGCATATATGCCGTTTCGTTTGTAAAATTTGTAGTCACGTTTGTTTTTTTTTTTTTACGAATAATTTCTTTATTTCTACATTTTTCGCATATCGTTTAGACCCGACGTTTGTGCTATTGCACGAAAGGTTAAATATCTGATTATATATTAATACGCAACACAATTGTATGGCCTTATGGTAATTTATAATATATAATATCCATTTGCATGCGGGCTAACGTGCTCGTTATTATTATTATTGTTTTTTATTTATTTATTATTTTTTTTTTATTTTTAACATATAATTTTTATTTGCCCCGCGCGTTATTTTTATTATTTCCTTAGGCCCTGTGTTCCAATTAACGATCCCTACCCCGTTCGCCGCCGCGTTACGGCTGTCTGCAGCCTATGGAATTTCACAAAAGTTTCACGCCAAATCACACCCCGAAAGCTTTCTTCCGAGCAATTTATTATTCTCCGTCTGTTAAATGACCCTTTGCGAAATGCCGTCTGGACGCCGCCACCGCCGGTACCTAACATTTCAAACAAACCCTCGTACATTTTCATTTTCGTTTTATTATTATTATTATTTTTTTTTTCCTGTCCGTTCTCGTGTGGAAGACCGACATTTTACTATTATAATACCACTGTCGTTCTCGTTTATTATTCTACATTAAATTAAAAAAAAAATAATAATAATAATAATAATCATAAAAACACTTATAAATTTGTTTCCGAATGAAAATAAAATGTAATACGATATCATTTATCACTTTTTAAATTTCCGGTTTAATACAACCGTAGTAAAAACTTTGTGAAATATTTGTAATATATTATATTTCTTTGACAAAAAAAAAAAAAAGTAAAATAGTAAAATATTATCTTTTGACGTTTATACCGCCACGTACAGTGTTAAATAACGAAATAAAATATTTACATCGACTATTTATAAAGTTTTATTTTTTTTTTTACTCTTATACGGTTTTCCGCCACGGTCAGAACCGTATTTATACGCCACTACGTGTATATTATAATATGGATAATTATCGGGGCTCGGATTTTATAGCATTAAAAAATATATATATGTCCCAAAAAAAAAAACATGAAAAATAACAAAAAAGAAAAATTGTTTTCTTCTGTTGACAATTTAACAAATTGTATTTATTAAATAATTATTTATGATTTAATACGCCGGGCTACTTTAAAATTGATAATAATATGAAACGATAATGCGGGTATTTTTCTTTTGGATTCGCATAAATGACGAATGGTTTCTACTATTTTGTATTCGGACGATGAACGAGATTTATGAAATATACAAAATAAATCATTATATTTCGCATATTAATAAGAAAAGTAGCACTACAAATCTAAAATACTTAAAAAAAAATTTCATATCTGTTGTCCCCGGCGAGTAAAATAAATGTATAGCTCGCTCTCTTATTTCTATCTGTATTCTATAATAATTAGTAAATGCTATGAAATCCTAGACCTAATATACATATACATATATACTATATACATATATTTAAGAACTATGTGATTATTATTTTGAAGTCACTATTCCTAAAATCACCTAAATAATATCACTTTATCGGCTAGTCCGCGGGATTACTATTTGTGTTCACATGTTCTCAATAGATACGGGTTTTTTTTTTTTTTTTTTTTTTTATAAACAATCAATACATATTAAAATATGTATTCATCGTCGTCTTATCGCATTTATTGTACATCAATGTCATTATAAAACGCTTTTTTATCGAAAAATCGAACTAAACGATTTTGTCTTATGCGCACAACACGGACGTAACCATGTATATTATTTATTTAATACTATATATTTGTCTAAATCGGTAGGCCCGATAAACGCGAATATTTTAGTAGTTTTTGAATTTATTACAAATATTGCTATAGTAACTTTTTACCCATATGTTTAGTAGTTTTTCGCGATAACCGATTTCCAGTCAAACACACCCCGACTCCGTGATTACAACGATAAGTCGGCACTACGTCCTCTATTCATTTGTATTAAACAAACGCGATTTTTAAAAAAAAACCGCACTCCCACGATTTTATTCCTAGACTCGTCACTGATTCAGGCAAAACGTTTTCGTTTCTTTCCATAAAATCCAGTGGAATTCAGTCATGAATTTATTTTCAAACGGTATGTAAAAAATAGAAAAAAAAAAAAAAGCGTGCTGTATTCCCGGTTTCGCATTTTAATCGATAAACTGTACACATTCCGTTTACGATTTTAAGTAAACTATTCGGTAACTCGTTGTTTACTCATGTTATGCAATTATTTATTTAACAATAATTATTACATGTAAAAAAAAAAAAAAAAAAAAACGTATGTCTTATGTTCATCTATTCTGTACAATAAAATATTAATAATATAGTTGTAAATGTATTATTGTAGCGAGACCGCGGAAAGTTTTAAAGTAAATAGTACGTTTTCATAAAAATATCGTATCTATAGCTATTGACAAAAAAATAAAAAAAATAATATTATTAATGACATTCGATGACATTTTTTTCAATTAATTATAACAGTACGTATTTTAGATACGATAACCAATAATACTTCTTCTAACCGGTAAAATGTCAAAGACGGCATTGATGTAATTGTGGGAGTTAAGGACCGCCGGAGGAGGGGGGGGCACCAACCCTCTCTGAAATTTTTTAGAGGTGGAAAAAAGTATAACTTTGCCCCCCCCCTCCCAGGTATGACAACAATACAAATCTGTGAATCTTCTGTAATAAAGAAAGAATATTCATAAGATAAAAATATTTTTCTCTTCAAATTATTTCATAAAAGCGTAAATATATTTCACGTTTGTCCTCGTTTTTTTATATGTTGACGTATTGCCAACGTTATCGCATTGTCTGGGCTATAAAAATTAGAAAACATTAAAATAACGATGTATTTGTTTATGTTAAGTTTTATGAAGTGATTAAGTCATTAAATTAATCTTCGATTATTATGTATACATAAAAAAAAATAATATATTTACACCGTGCCTCTTAGATTTTTCTAGTCCGGTTACGCCACTGAATGACAGTACAGTGAATACACAACATGATAATATTTTTATCGATTATACCTACAATGTGGTTTAAGCTAAATTAACAAACACAACAAATAAAATGCGTATATTGATTAATTCGCATAGATTTTATGATAATAATGACGTCAACTTCGTTACTAAAAAAACAAAATATAATACAATCGTTGTTTTTAAACCGTCCGTCGCGATTAGTAGAAAATTAGTAGCGTCTTCGATTTTTCAACATTAATTCTCGGTGGAAAATATTATACACTTAGACCCGGGGTGGTCAAACTTGTTCAATATTGTGCCAAATAAATAAAATGGAAAATAATAATATAGATGCGCTATAAAAAAAAAAAAATCAACACATGCGTATCGTTTACAAACCATTATAATCAATTTTTTTTCTAGATTTATGTAAATTTTAGATTTCCGCTATCAGGCGTGCCGCAGATTAACCTAACCACGCACTAGATTTTAATGTTCGTAATAAACATTGTTTTTTTTATTCTAAAACGGAGAAAATTACGGATTCGATCGGTTCTTTTGTCTTAGATTATTTCAAGTAGACCGAAATATAAACCGAAACGAATATTGGCTCGATAAGTATTATTAATTATCGTACAAGCGTTCCGGGAGGAAAGTATTCGTTTAGGCGTCTCCGGAACACCGGACAGATGGCGCTGCGGTATACGAGAACCGGCAGTACTTTTACGACCGCGGCCGTCGTTATTACGCATTGGCGCGTAGTCCCGAAAACTCTTTTGATTGGCACGAAACGTTCGACCTATTCGTGCTAATCCGAAACCGACGTATTTACGCGGAGGCGGTTTTTTCGTTCGATCGTATTTTCCATTAAACGACGAGTTTTTTTTATAATTACAGACAATTTGTACTGGTGGTGGTGGTGGGAGTAGTGGCGAGGGGCGTGCAAACCTCTGGACGGATTTATAATCGTTACGGGACAAAATCCTAAATATTCGGCCGAGTATAGCGCACCGTTATAAAAAAAAAAAAAAAAAAAAAAAACCCCATTTGTTTCGCTGTTAAAAATCGTTCCGTTACCCGGCCTAATCAGATTTTCGCGGACGGTCCGCGGGCAGAGCGGCCGCCGCCGGGCGTTTTCATCGCGACGCGGCACGGCTCGGCGTGCGTATAAAAACGCGGAATAAAGCACGCGAGGACTTTCGGCTTTTTTTCCGGAACGGCGATTTTTTTTCGTAATATTAAATGTATTTCCCGGGCCGTTTTCCGCGGGGAATCTGCAGTTATGTTATTTATTATTAACCGGGCCCCGGCTGTACGCCGCCGTTGATTATCGTGAGAAAATCGCCATTCGGTTACGGACGCTTTCGACGTCGCCCCCGCCGCGTGCCGGCCCGGGTCCATTAAAGGTTTAATGCGGCCCATAGCCGCCGCCGTCCGAAATAATAATAATAATAAAAGTTACAAGGAAAAAAAAAAAAAAAATTAGTAAAAACACAGTTGGTCTTTTTCGTATCGGATTAATAACAATAATAATAAAAAAAAATCGCTTACGGCCAACCGTAAATACTACACGTACTCGGCGTATTGACCGTACCTATTATATTATGCACGTGTACTACTAACCTAAACTTTTCGCGTGTTCATCGGTCGATTATATAAATTAAAACGTATCCGTATAGTGTACCGATAAAACACATAAAAAATGTCACTCTACTCTGTCTTATCGGTACTCAAGTACCGACGACACTGACTGATTACTCGATTTTTATTTTTTTTCGTTTTCACTCGAAAATATTAAGTATTTTTGATTTTTTTTTACGGCACGCGAATAGCATTAACGCCCTTTACAATACCCACTTAGGCGATTTCCGTTTTCTGTTTTTTTTTTCTCGAATATTTGGTGTTTTTTTTTTTTATTATTAGAAATTCCATTATTATAATACGGCTCAACGGGCTATAATATTGCATTACAAAATGTTATAATTTTTTTTTTATTACTATACAAATACCGATAAACCGGTGTTAAGGAGTAAAAAAATAAATAAATATCAAGGTAAATGAAATGTATTATTAAATTATAAAATTACCTTACTCGAACTTAGATATATCGGGAAACGCGAGATTACTTTCGGGGTGGAAAAAAAAAATAATATAATTTAATTATAATAATTTTACGCTGCACGTTAATATATTATAATAAACCTTTTAAATTCTGAGTGCACCAAAGAAGGAGCTACTATTATTTTTACTAAGACGTAGGATTTTTTTTCACGAAAATTCTACTTTTTCGATTAATAAACATTGATCCGATTTTTTTTATTCCGCACGTTAAAATGTGCGGAATTCCCGCCCGGTGGTACTTTTCTTGAAACGTTTGTGGGCATTCTCAACGGTTCGCCACTAGATTTTTTTTTTTTTATGGGATTTTACACGGAAAACACTTGATCGGTTTTGTAAAAATGTCCAAAATTGTTCACACCGTACCAAGACGTCGATTTCCGTACAGGTGGTACATTGTTTGAACGTTTTTTTTTCTTCTAGATAACCCAAAACCGATAAATCGGTTTTATTTTCGTTGATTTCCGGGCTAACATGGTTACAAGAACAAAAAAAAAAAAAAAAACCATAACTATAATACCATATTATAACATTCGTAACCATACCGCGGTTTACCGATTACCGTATAGAATGCGATTTTCGTTGGCAATGGGTTTTGTCGTTGATTTCAGAAACAAATCAGATTTAAACCTTTCGACCAACACAATAACCTTTTAAACGCGGCCTCTACCCACTGTGCAAAATTTGACAGGTTTTTTTTTTTTTATTATTATCGTATTCATAACACAACCGTGACATATTTTAACGGACATACCCGCGCGGCGACGGTTTTTTTTTTTATCCGGCCGGAGAAGTACTGCCCGATAATCGATTCGTGCGCCTACTTGATTTGAAAATGTTTTTTTTTTTTTTTTGTTTTTTCCGTTCGCGTCGTAAAATTCTCGTCCGAATTTCCCGTAAAACGCCGGACAGGTCACGCGCGTTACCCGGCGGGTGCATTTATTTAGCCGGTGCGGCTGGGGGGAAGTCGGAGGCAGAGAGTCGGACGCTCGTCGGGGTTTTATTGTACACGCGTACCCACAGTAAAAATATATTTTATGTTCCACAAGACACACGATATTTTCACGTCCCGTTAGGACGCACTGCCGTTTGTCTCCGATGTATCCGACCCGCGTTATTGCGCAACGGTCGTATTTATAGTGTATTTATACAGGGTGGGACGTGGTTACTTCCTTATCTGAAACTCTCGCAACCGATTAATAGTAGAGCGATGGTTTACGGCTTGTTCGAAAGCACGTTGTCTAAGGTTTTTGTCGGAACTAGTTCGGTGTCAACAATGCAGTGGACAAAGCAAGAGCGAGCCCTTGTTCGCCGTGGAGGCCTACTTTTCTTTCGGCCGTTCGATCATCGCAACTCGGCGTGCTCTCAGAAACCATTTCAATATCGCACCCGCGGGTCGTGTGCCCGATCGGAAATCGATTTGTTTGTGGGCGGACACGTTCAGGGATACCGGTAGTGTGCAGAAGAAACATAATGGACCTTCCAGAACCGTCAGGACGCCAGAAAACATCGAAAGGGTACGGGCGGCGATTTTGCCGAATCCCCTAGGCGATCTGCACACAAACATTCGGCCGCTTTAGGAATGTCTAGTCGCACAGTGAGACGAATTCTACATGAGAAACTTAATTTTCACCCATACAAATCGGCAGCGGTGCAACAACTTAGTCCACGCGATTATGTTACGCGAAAAAATGCACGTGAAGCCATCTTCGAAAACCTACCTCAGGACGCCCTTGTTTTCTTTAGTGACTGTGCCTCACATTTCCATATTTCAGGATGTGTGAACAACAAACATGCGATATTGCGGAGCTCCGCTAACCCGAGAGAATTTCATGAGCAGCCTCTGCATACAGAACGTGTGACTGTTTGAAGAGAACGAAATAGCAGTTACGGTCTATTCTGAACGTTATGTCAGCACGATTGTGGATTTTGTTCTGCCCAAACTTAAAGGGATGAATGTAGTGGAAGTGTGGTTTCAACAGGACCGTGGCGCCACGGCTCACACGGCAAGAAGGTCAATGAATATCATGCGTGAACACTTCCCCGAACGGCTCACATCTCTCTTAGAGGCGATCTTCAGTGGCCAGCACGATCACCAGATTTAGCCCCGTGTGATTTTTTCCTGTGGGGCTACCTTAAACCGTCGGTATACACGGATCGTCCAAAGATCCTTCGGCAAAGACAATATTTGTGCTGCTATCGCCGACATAAGCACACACATGGCTGGAAAAAGTGGACAGAAATTTCAATTTCCGACTGTCTCGGTGCGTTGACGAGAACGGTGGCCACCATCGAGGTGTAGTATTCAATACCAAATAGAATAAAACCTTGAACGTGTACCCCCTATACGCCGGAAAAATAATTAAATCAATATTGCCAATAGTGTTTGTGTCGCGATTTTTAAAAATCAGCAAGTAACCCACGCGCCGCCCCGTAGTATACGAGCGGGTCGGTATCGTCGTCCGTATCGGTACCGACCGTACACGGTAATGGAAAATAATTCAAATTGTCAATATTGGCCAACGGACCCGGGGAACGTATCGCGAATTATTATCATTATTATTGTCCGTTGTGTTTTATATTACCGTGCCACGCGAAACCCGGGCGCGATTGTATTTCGCGACGATTATTATAGCGGCACCGCAATCGTTTTAATCGAATCCCGACGACGGGACCCCGCCGGACGAATTTATGATAATTCCGAAAAACACAATAGTTATGGCGTGTAATAATATACGCGCCCCGTACGGGTAATACGACCGTTATTAATCGCCGTTGTATTATTTGCCGAATGTGAGTGGCCCGAGTGCGCGCGAGCGTACCGCGAAAACTGCCAGTGGTGTCTAAACGGCCCGGGTACTCTTGCGCAACACCGGAGAAGGGAAAAAAAAAAAAAATAGGAATTAACCGACGAATAAAAATATACTTATTTGGTCGTCGTCGTCGTCGTCGTCGTCGTCGTGAAAGCAACGCGCATGCGATTATAATTTATATATTCCTAGGTATATGGTACGCGCGAAACGAGTGTCGCGTTATCGAGAGCCGGATAAACGATCGACGTTTAAACTAATAAGGTGTTCCGATCGTGACTCGAATATGATAATACCCGTAGATTATAATACTTAGGAGTCATAACATTGCCGCTGCGGCAATTTATACGTTAACATAATATATTCGGTCGATTAAAAATCCGTTTGGAAATCTCGGTACAGCGGTACAATAACGCCTATAAACGTGCAATAACCTATAACGTTTTGGAGATAAAACATTTAATAATAAAAAAAAAAAAACGGTCGTGTTGTATTTCCCATGTCATTTTACCGTGTCAACGGTAACACGGCGCGAACCATCTAATTGTACTAAATTGTAAAAAATAAGATAGAATTATTACGAAAATCCTCAGGTTTATTGAAAATATTTTACGGTTGTCGGGGGTCACCAGTTCATCGAGTATTATTACGAGTAATGTTCGAAGTCCAATAATTTATTGCGAAATTCCGATTATCGATTTACATTAGGATTTACGTACAAAATCGGAATTTCGCTGCGATAATAGAGAAAGTTTACAACAAAAACGAAAAAATATATTTTTTCCTTTTTTTACCATTGAGTACAACTTACGGCGAACCTTTTGTGTACTTCTGCTCGGCCGAATCAATTGTATTTACATACATCGGATTATAGTACGTCGAATTCCTTAAACTTAACGGTTTCCATAGAAACCAAAAAAATCTTGAATCTTGTGTCAAATTGTTGGGCATTTTTGAAAAGCCGAACAGTATAATCCGCACAAATAAAACCAAATAAACTCGAACATTTATAACTGCTATGTACAACTAAAAATACGCCATAATATTTTATTGCTTGTAGAAAACAATAATAAAAGCATTCAGTAAAAATGTCAGGTCTCTACGACCTGTTTTAAACGGAAAAACAATAAAAAAAAAAAAAATAAATAACCATTAATTGCGTAAATATTTCCGTTTTCCGCCCAATATTAAGGTAAAAATAAGAGGAAAATAAAAAAAATAACCGCCTCTACTACTTGTAGATCCAAAATTCAACGAAAAAATGTGATTGTCAGTTTTTTTATTGAAGCAAGATTTCTGGTAGAAAAGTTGTTTTCTGACAGGAAAGAAAAAACTCGCACAGAATCTGAAATCGCATACATTTTAAAGGGTCAGAACATTCGCCCAACGAATATAATATTTTACAATATATTAGTAAGTAGTGTGTGTCTATACTTAAAATATTATAAAGAGATAAAGTTGTGTGCAAGTTTGTCGGAGTTAATCTCCGGAACTGCCGATCCGATACGGAAAAGTCTTGCACAGATAGAAAGTTTCCTAGTGCAATGTTTTATTGTGATCAATATTAGTTTGGGCGGTTCGCACACGGTTTTTGATATATTTGCTACGATAATTAAACGTTTTTTTTTTTTTTTTTTTTTTGATTCATGGGTCACCTTGGCTACACGGACGATGAACAAACACAAGTTATAATTAGTTGATTTGGTTGTCACGGGGAAACATCGAGTGATCAGTTTTTATTAAATTTTTGTTGGGAGACGGCTTGTGTTATAATATCGCACACCGGAAAGAATAGTGACAAAAAAAAAAAAAAAAAAAAAAATACGATTTTTGTGTTTTGCAGAATTTCATGATCTATAAATTAGTACACTAGTATTTTTAACATTTATTTTATACTAATAAATACGAGCCGATATATTTTTATATCTGCTTTGAATAAAATATAATTTCCAACGTGAATAAACAGACACATATCTGAGACGTGACATTATTCCGACCCGATTAAATTTCGTCGTACGTAAATAATTCATGCCAGAATTAAGTCACATCTCGAAAGTAGGGGTTTCGCGTGATACGAAAACCGATCGATATATACGACGAAAATCACACATAGTGTGTAAAAAACCCTAAAAGTCCCAACGTTTCCGTAACTCGGGTCGTGTCATTATTCATTCGGCGGAGAGCGGAGAGGGTGGTACGATTTAAGTATACGTATATATATATATATATAAAAAATGTCTATGGCTATTCAAAAAAAAAAAATATATATACACGAGATGTGATCAAAAACTACGGGGGATTTTTTATTTTTATTTAAACATTTAAACAAACAAATAATATTTTAATTATTAGTCTCCATCAGAGTATTCACCGCCCAGTGTTATGCACTTATCTCTCCATCTGTCCTGCCACATTTTGAAGCAATGTCGGAAGTCTTCAAGTTGTTTGAGTTGATCTATCTATTTTTTTTTATAGTTTCGATATTTTCGGATCGTTGTCCTTTGAGGTCAGTTTTAATTTTTGGAAATAAAAAAAAAATCACAATGTCCGGTGAGTAAGGGGCTGAGGCACAACTGTAATTCTTTTTATCAACTAGAAACTCACGGATTTTGATAAGGCAAAAAGGGGCAGGCGTATTGTCGTGGTGAAACAACCACAATCGATTCTGGAACTGTTCTGAACGTTTCTTTCGGATTCTTTCTCGTAATTTAATAAAAAAAAAAAAACTTCTTTACAGTAAGTTTGATTAACCGTTGGAAAAAACCGGTCGGAACGAATTCATAATAAATAAGGCCTTTAATATCGAACATTTCGCCACCATTTTCACATTTCTTGATGTTGAAGGTCGACCAGCACGGAAGTCATCGGTAACGGATTCACGGCCCCGATAAACCTTTTGTGCCATTCCAATGATTTATATCTACGCACTGCTTCGTCTTAAAACTGTTTTTTTTTTCAATCATTTCAAAAGTTCCAGTCGCCGATTTACCGAGTTTAACGTAAAATTTAATGCAAACACGCTGCTCGAGTTTATTCGGCGCGACACGACAAAAGTATGCGGACTTTAACGAATTGCCGTTCATTGTTAAACGATAATATTCACTCGTAGCATGAATAACGTAATCGATTGTTATACGTACTCGTATATTTGATATGTGTATATTTTCGATACGTATATTTCTATCGCGGACAAAATTTTAGTATTTTTATCACACCTCGTATATATTTACATAAATACGGGTCGGACCGCGCCGTGTAATATTCCGGGCGAAAAATCAACAACCGCCCGGGAAATCGCCGGGTCGGGGTTTTTTTTTTTTGGTTAGCGTCGCGTTAACCGGCGCGGAGCACGCGCCCGCCCGGGCCCCGGCGTTCCGCCGGTCGCGCCGCACGGCGGCCCCGGGGCGTTCAAATTAAATAACGCCGACGCCGCCGGAAACGCCGGCGATGATATATAATATATAAATAAATGTCGAATAATAAACACTCGCCGGCGATAAAACGTCGCGGTAATTTTATGCGCACGGGTACCTAATGAGGTGCAAACGGGTGATTAATGAGTAAGTATGTACAAACTGTATAGGTATAATACGAGTGTTTGTGCGCGGCGGCGGCGGCGGGAAAGTCGTGCGGCGTCCCCGCGGAAAACGGCCGGAAAAGGGTAAACGGGTCGCGTGACACCGAACCTCTATAGTGAAAATGATATAGAAATATATCCACGCGGTGAGCAACGTCACGCGCGCCAGAAACTCCGACCGCGGGGACCTCTGCACGCCTCTAAACCGTCGATTGTTTTCTACGCGAACGCAAAATGTTTTCTACGACCGAAATCCACGTCCGAATTCTGTACGTACGATAGATTTCGGTGGGTTTTTTTTTCTGTCGTTCGCTCCGATCTGCCGGAATACCGCCGGCCCGGCGTTGTTTTCCGTTACGTTCCGGATCTATAGAATATGTTTTTCGATTTTCTAGTATTGGATTCTTACGCGGATCACATTAGTTTGGCTTCTCAAAAACGCACGACAATTTCTCAAGTGACTCGTCATGAGTTCAAGACTGGAAATCAATAACGGGCTAAGTACTGGAAAAAAAAAAAAAAAAATTGAGTTAGACTCGAAAAACCGAACTTATGTGCTATCGCCAACAACCTATAAAAGAGGGCTATGACCATAATTACGGTGTACGAAAAACCCAAACAAATGACGTGAGAGCTATGTGCCATTGTACGAATGCAACAGGATACTATATCATCTCAGCTCCCTACTAGTAACGAATCAATGTGGTCAATAGATTTTGAACAAGTTCTGTCTCTTCCGTTTTTAACCCATGGCCAGATGTTTTATTCACGTCAGCTTCCATGTTTTAATCAATGTGTTCATGTTGGTGACAACGACAAAGGGTGCATGCCTTTTGTGGCATCAGGGTATGAGTAATGAAATCGCTTCATGCCTCTTTAACGCACTCAGTAATCCTGCTCATGATAATATCATGATTAAAAGAAAACTTACCGTGTGGTCAGATAACCGCATCGGACAAAATAAGAATAAAATTATGTTATTTCTTCGGATTTATTTGACGATTACAGGCAAGTGTGATGATATAAACCGTACATTTTAAGTCTCTGGCCATTCATATTTGCCGTGTGACAGGGATTTTGCCCAAATCGAGAAACGCAAAAGAGTTGAAAAATGCCAAGTTTTTAAGGAACTGATTAAACTTATAGTGAATGCTACACCGAATAATCCTTTTATAGTTACTATGCTCAAACCTGACGACTTTATTGATTTTAAACAAGCAGCCGATTTATACATAAACATGACAAAACTCTACCATTTCCGAATGCAGTTGGATTAAAATTGAAAAAAAAACTACAGAGTCGTTAACACGAGAACAACGTTCAATGAACTTGAATCAGGTGTTCACCTGCAATGTTCTCAAAAAAGGGATTACAACTCAAAAAATTAAGGACTCAATTTTTCCAACACAACCGTGCCATAACAGTCAATCTGCCGAAAAGAACAGGGACCTGCAACAAATGCTCCCGTATTTCAAGGAAGAAAATGATTATTAAAATGATTTAATTTATCAAAAAAGCTAGATACTTTGTTTATTGGTACTTACCTCGTCTGTACCGGTTAAATATATGGCACATACCACCTTCTACATTTTTCGGAATAAAATATTATTTTTTAAAATACAAGGGGAAGGAAATTCAATATAATTTTGCAATAATTATATCAGAAATAATCTAAATTAAAATAAAAAATTTGGTTTAGGTTTCTTTATCAACAATTATTTGATAAAACAAAAAAAATTGAATAACTCAAAAACAACTTTTTGGCACTTAGCCCATTAACGATTTCCAGTCTTTAATTGTATTATTCGACGTAGTCAAGAAGCTATTATGGTTTTACTATATGTATATATATATATATATATAAGGTGCGGAATTTTCGCCGACGTATTTTATTTGACAAATAACCTTACCATACATTAAAGCGTATAAAATATAAATCGATTTTTTTATTCTATCTAAAGATGACGTGTCCGAACAAAAAGGAGTTTTCAGGCAGTTGCAAGCTGGTTACTATATTATGGTGTTAAACCAATAGCATAGGTTGTTGGTTAAGGAGAAAGGAGAAATTAATTGTGTATTTCCCAAAAAAACGTTCAACGGGACCGTGGTCGTCGAGAATTATTCCAATTAGGCGTTGTAAAGTTTCCTTGTAAATGTATGACTAAAAATGGACGGTTTCGTAATGTCTCAATGACGCAATCAGCCGGAGTAACGAATATCATCTATACATGGATTTGTTTGTGATTCAGATCATATGGTTTAGGAAAACCGGGAGAAACTGGAAATATTACTCCGGGTAAGGTGAAATTATGAAATAATACGATATACGATAAAAAATATTACGTTAAAAAGTTAGGAAAAAATGGGTAGAAAGTTGAAAAAGCGGTTATTGGTTGGTGTATCATGACAATTCTCTGGACCACACAGCTCGTTCCTCATTCGTTAGTTTTTAGCTAAAAATCAAACTCCAGTCGTTATCCACGACAACCTTACTCGCCTGACCTGGCTCCGTGTGGCCCGTTTGTTATTTCCTAAGCTAAAGCCAACGCTCAGAGGTTGTCGTTTTCAAAACAGTCGATTGACATTAAACGAAATACGGAAAACGATCGCTTAAGTGCCTACCGGGAGTGTTTTCAATAGTGGAAAACAAGACGGCCGGCCGTGGACCGTCGTTTCTCGGGGAATTTACGTTGAACGTGTATTTAGAATAATAATATTGCGTTAAATAAAGTTAGAGTATTTATCGATCACACCCGGTCCGCTCGGCCGGACACCGGTAAACGCGGTTTGTTTATCCGAAATAAGCGAAACGTATCAAAATACGATACGGGTATTTTATACGTGCACTCGTTTCCCGTAATTCCCTTAAAAAAAAAAAAAAAAAATCACCGAATTATTGTATAGGGGCGGCGAAAAAAAAAACCTAAGGCCGGCGCCGTACTGTTACTACGATAATATTATAATACGATCGTACGCGTAACGTTCGGTAATTAATATTCTCGTGCGTACGTACGCAATATTATTTTAATAAAAAAATAAAAAAAAATACGCATTATGATCGATGCTCTATCGGCCGGCGGGTACCCATATAATACTCGCGTACGTAATCAGGTGCCCCGTCCGCGTACCAATAGTTTTTTTTTTTTTTTTAATATCATAACCCGCAGCGCCCGCGGCCGCAGGCCGTTGGCCGGCGCGCCGTCGGGCCGGTCCGAGCGCTCGAAAACAAACAGAAACGAATATTGCGGCCATTAATCTTTTTGCCGTTACGCGTCACGTTCATAATTACATAAAGTCGTTTCGTTTTTAATAATAATAAACCTTGTCCAATTGACGGTTTACTTTCCGCCGCCGCACGCCGTTGTTTTTTTTTTTGATGTATTAATTAATGTTTGATAATAATATTAAAACTGTATATTTGTATTTGGAGAATACGCGAAGAAACTATTCGAATGTTGGCGGTGGGAAAAATCCGGATTTGTCCGTGTTCGGATATTCCGTTACCCGAAATCCGGATTTCAAAAATACGAACAATTATTTAAAATCCGGACGTTGCGAGTACGGGACCCAGTGGATTTATTGTTGGTTTTTTTTTTTTTTTTAGGGTGGTGGGGAGTGCAAATATTCCATAATAGTATTCAAAAACTATGAAACTCAATAAGGTTTGGTGAAAATTAATAATATTTGTACCTACGTAAGAAATTGTAACATAATATAATAACAAATTGTCAACGCCTAGGAGAGCGTTTAGCGAACAAATCGATTACATCTTCCGGTTATTATTATTGCAAACGATTTTCTCCCATCGTCGTTATCAAATATGATTTAATTATTTTCAAAGTTTTGAAAAGCCCGGAGTCCCGTCTGTGGCTGTAGTAACCGGCAATACATTTTTTCCCCCTTCAATTTTGTTACTTTTAAATTATTACACGTCACTTATTTTCTCAACGTAGACTAGTTAGACCAATAGGGGCAGGGGCCCCTTAAAATCTGCCACTGGTACGGGTCTATGTAAAACGATCGAAATACCGGCGTAGGATAAGTGGCCGCTGGCGAATACGTTAACAAAACCTTTTTTCAAGTATAGGAAATACAAAAATTAAATATATAATAGATTTATATAAATCAAAAAAAAAACTCGCATTTTCCCACCCCAAATCCGGATTTCGGATTTATATCACATCGTTAATTAAGATGAGCAAGATGGGTTTTTTTTTTATTGTAATAGCATAGGTGATGAGAATGCAGTTGTTCCCTGCTCCCCCCCTCACATACAAGTAAAAAAAGGACAAGACATGGTTCGCGGTTTAAACCACGTAGTTGAAAATAAAATAGACCCCGCATAGAGACGCATAGACATGATTAATCGACGCGCGATCTGTTCTACGATAATATTAATATATATATTGGCCGGTACCGAAAACGCGGTATAGAAGACGAAACGTAGGAAAAGCGAGCCTCGTTTAATTGTAGTAAGTATTAACAAAAATATATATATATATATATATATTGTGCGTGACGGTGCATTTGGGCCGAATAATCGTGATTGAAAAAGCGGCGGTTTTTTTTTTTTTTTCTGTTGGTTTCTTTACAATTAAAACGTTTTGCGCCGTATACAGTTACATACCGTGCGTATGCCGAAATAAATGCCGATTTTCCGCCACAAGCGTTTTGGCGTTGGTAAACGCCGAGCGCCGACGACGTCCCGTGGAAATTGCCGGACGACGGCGGTGGGAATTATTTTTATCTTAATTTTTTATTTTTCTAAATCGTTCCGTATATAATACGTACGGACGAATCGTAACGATTCCGGCGGCATTTGAATGTACGCATATTTATGCCGAACATGGCGACGGCCGGGCGTATAATATAATATTATAATAGCACGTAGCAGTAGAATAACGATCGGCGTTCAAAACCGAGCCGACTTGAAAAAATACGGACGTTTCTGATGCTGTGCCCGTACCTATAATAATAATAATAATAATAATAATAGTAATAGTAATAGTAATAATATGTAAGTGTATAGTTATATACGTGTGTATTTACAACGAGCACAAGTTACGAGATGATACAAAACGATACTGTTATATAATAATATACGTATATAAACATTGTGTTCGACCTCTTTGTGTTTGACCCGGTGTCGTTGCAGATTTATACCTCGGCGACCGCGTTCGATTCTTATCGTGGTGGTGGGGCGGAGAGGGCCCGGGTAATTTTCCAATATAATTCAGACTCGGACAACGGCGGGGAAAAAAAAAAATAAAAAAAAAAAAAAAAAATAGATATAATAATATATATATATATATATGGCAACAATAATAATGCAAAATCGGCACGCCGTTATTTAGCCGGATCCCACCGTACACTCGTTTAATCTAGGCGTACAATGTGCGTGCGTATATGCCTTTTTATAGGCGGGCACCTCTCCACCGCCGCCTTGCCGGCCGCGCGCGCGTTTTTTTTTTTTTATTATTATTACGAAATTCACGAGTCGCTTTTTTGCCGCTGTCGTTCCCGCCACGGCCGTCGCGTCTCGGATCACGTAAACGCAAATAATATTAAATAATATATCGTCATTATTATATAAGTACGGCCAGTAATTTATACGCCGTCCGATTGTTCGTGTCCGCCCGGTCAAACCCTACAATATTATTATCATCGAGTGATTGCAAATATACCCATTTGTATAATATATGCCTTGACGGCACGCGGTTAGAAGTTTGAATAACATTTTTTTTTTTTTTTTTTGTTCTTTTTCAAAATACCGGAAAACACTTAAATTAAATACGGCCGGTAAACACGCTCCGGATTGTCCACACGGTCCACCTAAAAATACCGATTCGGTTAATTGAATCCCGTCTAAAGACGTTGAATGTACAGTTCCGTGTTAAAATAACACACGCAGTAAATTCAGTCGTGGATAAGAACTTCGGCCTATTTGCATTATCCGGAAGACGGTTGACGGGGAAATCTCCCAAAAAGTTTTTTTTTTTTTTTACCGGTAAATGTTAAAAATGTAAACAATATAGATTCGATAGAGCCACGTCAAAATATTTTTTTTTTGCTGGACTATTGTTCGTTTTTTGTCGATATCGAAGTTTTTTTCGTCGGGTTTATCGCGGCTATGATTTATTACAGAACTATCAATAAAGTATGGGCAAGCTAAAGTACACGTATTTGTGAAAACTGCGCAACACACTGCACAATTGATTATTCAGCAATTAAATTATCGTTTAAAGTTATCGATCATATTTCCCGGATAAAAGTTGCATACATAATATATATATATATACATATATTTGTGTATGCCTATATAACGCGATTACTCAATTTAATGTATTTTTCATTTGTAGACCAGGCACTCGATTTACCGCGTTTTCAACACGAAAATTCGATTCACCTACACCCTTTGAATATCCGGATTCTTCACCGACGATATTTTTCTAAACTTTGTCCAAATATTTAAAGAAATGCCGACAGACGCACCGGGTATGTTTTTGTTGATTTCCGGGGTCCGTCGGAAACGGGCGACATAAACACGACTGATATTACGAACTTGCCGAACAGTTTTACCACCGGACCCCGCTCAGAATCGTTGTTTGATTGCGACGATTTATCGTTGCGCCGGGTACACGATATGAACTGTAATTACTCTATTTCCAAAAACCGCTCACAACTTCCCACCTACAACAGTGGACTACCCGCGGTGTCCGGCTTTATATTTTTATTATTTCTTTTTTTTTTTCTCTCTCTCTCTCTCTCAAAACGTTAAATTAATATCGGTAACGTCGTTGTTACGGGCACTCCGAAAACGGCCCCAAAAAATCGGTGAACTGCGGACGGTCTTAGACCGAGTAAAATGAAAAAAAAAAAAAATATATATAATTCAAGCTGTATAGTGAACCTAACGCGGATAAACCTTCGTATATTATTATATAAGTACCTACCTATACATATAATATATGTATATTTTTCAAAAAATATGATAATATGCTAATATATACGGTAATAAATAATTCGAGTCCCGCACGGTTTATTATAAGTGAACTGTGCGGCCGGCCGCCCGGGGCGTCTCGGACGATTGATTGTATTTATGCGTATACTCATATTATTATAGGTACGCACACGTACAATGTAAAAATAAAATAAAATAAAAATAAAAAAAAATGTCAAAAGGACGAAAATTAATAAATCTACTATAATAACGAACGCACGACGAGGTAGGTAGAAAACTATACGTTACGAAACCAAAAAAAAAAAAATACGCAAATCGTAATGCATTTGCGAGAAGTATACACGAGTATTATTTGTACAGTGCGCGAATTAGTGTGGCGAATCGACGATTTCGAGTAGTAAAAGTATTAGAATTTTAGCGTGGGAGTAAATAGAATTTATCGCGATTACGTTTCAGATAATTTTATTGGAGAAAGTATACCGAGCGGACAAGCTTACGAGTAAAGAAAAGGAGGGCGTAATTTGATTCGTATATAGAAAGTTTTTTCCCTCCCCCCCGCGTTTATATAGAACAATTGATGGGCTAACGAGCAGGGGACCGCCGTCGGTAAAATATTTAGTCGACATTACGCGAACAGCCGCTTTATTATAGCAACGTTTCTAATATTAAAGTTCATACAAATATATGAACCTATAAGGCGTCTGCTTCTCAAACGTTGCAATATTTTTATTTTCGTCCGTAATACGTATTGGATGTTCTGTTGGACAGGCTTTGGAGCACAATAATAATAATATACGTATCGTAAGATATTCTATGCGATTCGTTTGAGCTTTGGCTAATGCGTTGTTTGGCGCACAACAGTACGTATTTCATAATATACTCGTATTTGTCGTATTCCGAGGTTGTGGTAGGCACAAAAATAATATAAAATCACAATTCACAATCTAGGGTTACCGTTTTGTGTCGTATGCAAAATTACAATCGTACATTAAATGAGTCGTGAAGGTAACCGATACAAAGACGGACAGCATAATTCGCACCGTGCGTGGGGGGTCTACTGTTGTAGGTGGAAAGTCGGGAAGATAAGATATAGAAGAGAATTTAATTTACGTCTGTACGCACCGAAAATCGATTGTAAGCGAAATTCGGTAAAAACGTTTCGATATATCTATATTAAAATTGATAATCGTTTATCAATTTGTAACTATCGAATAAAATTGTCGTGTATTTCTATAGAGCCAAATAATTCGTATCGATATACTGCGATTTATACGATTTTCACAAAAATTTAACCTATAAACGGCTTATAATAAAAATGTACTTTCACATTTTTTCTACAACGAAAATACATCACCGACTATATATAAAATGCTTCAAGAAAAGATGTTACACTTGAAAATCGGAGCAAGATTTCTGGTAAAAAAGTTGTTCACGGATGAAAAATCAAAAAATCAAAAAATCATACACATCATAGTAAAACCAATACATTCTTCGCTGCGATCTGAATCTAAAATAATGACCATAAAAACATAATCTTAAGTCGTTGACTAACGTTATTGTTACAATATTTTTTTTTGTATCTTACGGGCACTATATTCAATAAATATCGATTTGACGAATGTAGTTTTTACACAGAATTCGTAACTCCGTATAAAACTATTAAAATTGACAAAAATCCATTATTACAAAACCATTATAACTTATGATATCGTTTTCGAAATGACCGATTCGATTATTGATATGAACGTTTGTTTTTTTTTTTTTTTTCCGGTGATGCAGTTCATTAGCTCCATTTATAGACGTTTCAAAATCAATAGTGTTACATTACTATCGTATAACTTTTAAAATCATTACAGTATTCTCCGGCGATACCTTGTCGCGCACAATGTTTGAATTTTTAAACCGTACTCATTATTCGGGAAGCTCGTAAAAACAAATTGTTTTTTTTTTTCTATTAAAACGTAAAATACTAAGCCAAGTGTTTAACCAAAATCCATTGAGTAGGTAATGTGTGGATTATAACGAGGTTTTTACACGCAAACTTTGTTTTACGACCAACTTTCCAAATACGGTTGAATATTCAAACATTTGGTGTTTATAATAGTGTTCCTAAATATATACCTTATCGTAAATTAATTTTTCATCGTACACGCTATGCACATATTTCGTTGTCGTTTATTACGAGGCAACAGTATATTGTCGGTATGCAGACAGACTTTTTAATAGTATTTAGAGTATAAATACAAATATCGAAGGTATTTAGAATACGTATTCGAGTACTCGACACTAATGTCAGTTTTAAGTAGTATTTACTTAATAGGCATCTTTAAATACGTTATATTCCCAAAGCGAAGGTATTTAATAATCGTATTTTATTTACCATTTGTACATTATTATTAAATCAAAATTTTGCATTTTAATTTAGAAAATAAAAAACACATGTGTAATTGTATTTAAAATAAGTATTCGAATATTAATGGATCTTGGAGCCAAAAAGGGCCAATGTCTTTTTTCATTGGTAAAGACTTGGTGACATATTTATACCCAAGGTTTTATTTGTCGTGCCAATGAAAAGACGTACCTCGATCAATGAAATTACAAGAAAGTCCAACATTGAAAATAAAAATATTTATATTATTTCAAAAGAGATCGATATGACTTAAGCATATTAAAAGTCGAATTTGACATTTTAAAATTTACTTTGGCCCTTCATGACTCAGAAATGAGATTTTCATATTTAAATACTTTTATTCAAATACTTTACAAGTCTTGTTTTTCGTTGTAGTTCTCTAAATAATAGTGGGAAAATGAGAAAAATCTACGACAATGGTTTCATTTTTTTCGATTGTAACTCGGTTAAAATTAATCATAAGGACCTACAATTTTCACAGAATATTAATATTAGGCGATTTTTCAACAACAAGTCAACATTGCTTAACTATTTTTAGATATTTTAAGTTTTTTTTTAAAAAAATACAGATCAGAATATGCACCACGAATACTTGACACGAGTTTAATCGAAAATCGTAAACTTAATGACGAAAAAGAAAGAAAAAAAAATATTGAGCGTATTTTGATACATATATTTTTTTTTTTTTTTGCTTTAATAACGTGTAAATTTGATGAAAATCGTACGGCATTTCAAAAGACGATTAACTGAACTCAGCTCAGAATCGTTTATTCCGTCAGCAACTATTCGATAGCGAGCGTACAGATATAAATTAGAACGTTGTTCCCCGGTTCCCAACCTACGACGGCGATTGTCCCGCCTACCCCGTCCAGCCGGCGGTGCGAAGGCGATGTCCGCGTCTTTTCGAAACGTCCGGGCGGTACGTAGCCCGTCGGACGATTTACGACCGGATCGGTTTAACTCGGTCGCTGGTCGACGTCGTCGCCGGCGCATTGTATTCGTACGCCTGTATACGGTACGTGCCGGTGCCGCGATGGGAACCGGCCGCGGTTCCGTTACGGAACGTCCCGTCCGGTTCTCCGCCGTCGGTACCCGTACCACACCCACACGCCGGCGGTTCCGAGTGCCGGCGATAAATCGTCCGGCGACGAGCTACGCGAGTTATCGTTATGATAATATTATTGTATCGCGCGCGGCCGGCATAATAATATTATTATAATATCCCTACGATATATTTGTGTGTTAAACCTAATAATAATAATAATAATAATATAGTAAACGCGTGTGTTTATACGACACTTTACAATACCGCAGTACTCGGACCGAATAATAATTATTATGATATATATATTAAAGAAATAACGAATAACAGAATCACGTCCGTGTTTGCGAGGACGCGAGTGGGAAACACGGCCGAAACGCCGAGTTTTGTTTTTTGATTTTTTTTATTCCGCCGTTTTATTCTTTCGGCAAATCACGTTTGAAAGTCAATAAATCGAGAAAAATATTCAAAACCGTCGGTTTTCCGCGGAGGGAGAGGAGGTTACCGCTGTTACCGGGTTCACGGTTCACCGCGGTCCTAGAATTGATAAAAAAAAAAAAAAATTGATAATTTATCATATTATACACTGGAAATTTTGTCCGGGGCCTCCTCCTTACGCTTCGGAAAGGCGTCATTTCCCGAGCAGGCAGTCTTTCGCCCTCGGAATAATCTAATACTTATAATAATATATATAGTAATAGTCAGATATTAAATTATTATATTATCTTCTGTCTGATGTGACGGATAAGCTGTGTGTAGTATTTTTTTTTTTTTTTTATTATTATTAAAAGATCGCAATTACAATAATTACAACGTTAATTTTGATAATATACGAAATTGTTCAATATTAATTCGTGATAATTTTAAACAAACATTTCTATCAACTGTAACGGAGAACGGTTAAGCTAAAAATATATATATTTTCACGTGTATTCCGTCCCAACATCACGTCGTTAAATTATTATTATTATTATTCATATCTCATATCTCGTTATGATTAAACGTTGTTATATAATTAACTAAAACATGTGCATTTCGTGTTTTTTTTTTTTTTTTTTTCCTATGTCCGTTAAAAAAAACTATCGCTCACGTTTTGTCGTTTAAGATTACCAACATGTTAAATGGTCGTCTATTAGAACAGGCTGTTTAATTTTTGAAGTCCGCACGTTGCGCGCGCGCATTATAATATCTATAGTTTTACGTTTCGTTGAGATTAAAATACATTACTCACCCGGGTGTTATATAATAACAATTCTGTAGGGTGGCGGGGAGGAAATGTATAAAAATACGAAACGTGCGGTTCGAAACTGTAACTGATATTCATAATATTCCGGACGGTTTTATATTTGTTCTAACGTCACGGAATCCCCACGGCGAGCGAAACAAATTATCAAGTAATTCTCGCGGCGCGCGTTTCGAGGCTACCGCGGGATTATATGCGCGGCGTCCGTAATGTTGGCGTGTAGGCGGCGCGAGTTCACGGCGACGCGTCTTTCTAGGACCGACGCGTTACGAAATCCGACGGCGTATAACACACGGGGCCGGTTAACGATAACGCTACATTATTATTATTATGGTGGGCAAGACGCGTAGATCCATAAACTCTGAACGCCCGAACGTTGATTTACGAAAAATAAGATGTTACACCGTTACTGTGACACACGAATCGAGTTATTATAATTATTCCGTACAACCGGATACATTACCAAATTGATAAGGATTGTGATAAGGCGCAATGTTTCACCGTCGCCGTCGCGTTCCTTCTCAAAAATCATTACACCCAAAGCCGGGCGAATTATAACCGATTTTCTTTTTTTTTTAACTAGTTTATGTTAAGTTATCGTAAGCAAGACGAGATTTATAACAATAACTCGCCGGAGTAACTAAATCGGAGGTACAAATTTTCAGGAAAATATCAAATTAAAGTAAAAAGTTACGTTTTATACATTTACGACTATCTTAACGAGTTAAAATTAAAGAGAATCTAACAAATAACTTTACATTTTGAATTAGTAATTTTAGAAAATCTACAAATTAGCTCAGTCAGCCTCCGTGTGTTGTATAATAAATTTATCTTTTACTTAATTAATTAACATGAGTTATCTTCTGTCTTTGTCTAGATATTTTATCAGTAATCTAATCGGAACACTGCTCGTGCGGCTATTCCATATAGGCCGAATGCCCAAGACGCCCCCGCGTCTTGTTATGCATTTATGATATTCAAGTGAAAATACGAAATTTTCGTCGTAAAATAAATGGTAAAAAAACCGTTTTTTTTTTTTTTTTTTGTTACAGACTATTCGTAAATAACTTAAATTTTAACGAAATAGCCAAGTTATTTTCTTGTACTCTACTTTATTTTTATTGAACTAGTTTAAGTTTGTAAAAAAAAAAAAAAATGTAATTTATAATAACTCGGGTAACTCTTAACTTGCATTACTGCCCGGTTTAAACAATAATTTCGTATTACGGTTTTTGTGCCCGGACCGGGGCGATTGGTCTACAACGAAATTTAACCTGCCCGACGCGCAATTTTCCGATTTATTTTTACCCGACGCAGTCATTCGACGATTAAACGTATTGATTTTTCCCTAATCGTAAGAGACGCGATTACTACCCGCGGAACAGCATACGGTTTGGACGGGGCGGATATGTTTTTTTTTTTTCGTTTAGTTTTTTTCTCGACGTCGCATGTCGTCGCTGCAGGCCGCCTACGATTCCCTTATCCCTGACAAACGCAGGCCGCCTGCGACTACCGTGCCCGGTTTTTTTTTTTTTATAAATTGTAACATCGCAATATGCAAATCCGCGAGTAATTACCAAACTCGACGGCGGGCGATGGAACGACGCGTGTGCCCGCCACCCCCGGTCGGATTTACCAGTTCGCATTTCCGACAATAACGACGACTGGATATTCGTAATATTCCAACGCGTTTTCGGCTACCGAGGGTTCGATAATAATCACACCGTGGCGAGATTCACATTTTAACACGGCCAACGCGATAATAAGGCCATTGGCGTCGGTAATTATTATGTCGCCGAGCCGACCGGTTTTCGGGGCAATTTAAAAAAAAAAAAAAAAAATATATATATATATATATATACATAAAATAAAAACTACGCTAATAATTCCTTTGAGCCGAACACCCGTGTTATTAACTTTCACGGTGTGGGGTATATGTATGACGACGCCGCTCTGTTTTTCATCCCCCGAGTCCGCCGCGCGTAATATCGTTTACGGTTTGTCTCTTTTTACGATATCGCCCCGTCAAAGGGGTCCGGAAAATTGGAAATGTAAAACCGTGAAATCCACAACGGTATTCCTTTTTTGTCCCGCGTATTATTATATTCGTATTTACCGTGCACGCAAACACACGCACACGCACACATTAAGTCGCGAACGCGGCACACGGCCGCCGACCTCGCAGTTTTCCCCCCACATCGTGCCGGGCGTTTTTACGTTTTCTGGCCGTCGTCATCGCCGCCGCGGCCATCGCACGTGGCCCGTCAGTCTTGTTCCAATTAAAGGAGCCCCGCGGCAAATAATCTCGGTCCCGCAAGAAACGGTTTGGGGGGGTGGCGGTGGTCCGTACCGTTTTGTTTCGCCCGCCCGATAATCTTTTGCGATATTAGCGTTAAGCCTCCGGGGTTTAATATTACCGCAGCGGTAACCCGGCGACTTTTCGCCGCGCGTCGCTATAATCATCGACGCGTCCGGAATCCGCTCGTACGCCGTGCTTATTGCTCCGGGACCCCGAGACCCGCGCAGCTGGACCACCGGCGGCGCGTCCGTTTCCACAACACTAAATATAGACGAGGTTATTTTCAATATACGCCCAAACGAGAACCCCCGGCCGGGCCCGGTCGTCGGATATTGATAAATACAATCGTGTGTATTACAGTAGACGGACACTAACGGCCGTTTCGGTTTTCCTTATCAATATTAATATTATTTATCGTATTACGGCTATTGTATATATATATATATGTAGGCGACGGCGGCGCAAAATCCGGATACACCAAGAACCCGAAATCCGTTAATCCGTGTTCCGGATTCGAAACATTTCGCTCGATATTCCGATTTCGTAACATCGAGTTCGGCGTTTGCTATGCGTTATTTATAATAACTACCAATTGGTTTTTAGCACTTTGAGCACGCCGGCATTGTGCAAGTGCAAACGATTATCGGTTCTTTTTTATATATAAAAATAATTATAATTATATATAATTACGATTATATTATTATTTTGCTCGGGTTAGAAATCGTAAGTGCGCGTACGATGTTAGAATTATTATAAAATAATAAATTCATTTTTGCCGGTTGTTAAGCCCCGGAATACGAATGAATTCGTTTGAATTCAATCTGTTGTATAATACAAATAGAAAAGTTATTAAACATTTTCATTAACAATGACAAATTACTATTTGATTCTAATATTAAACCCTAAATAGTGGCACTCGACAATAGTCGAACCACATTTCCCTAACTCTGAATCCGCCACTGACTATAATACCATAGTAGCATATACTAGTGTATTTGTTTTAATATTTTTCTCGGTTGTCCGTGAGTGCAAAGCGAAAATGTTATCCCCTCAGAAGATTCCTCGAGAGTTCCTCTCCCTCTCACTCTCTCTCTCTCTCTCTCTCTCTCTCTCTCTCTCTCTCTCTCTCTCTCACTCTTTCTGCTATCAGTCCATTTATTATCAGGTCTATAGTGCAACTGCACCCTCGTGGCCACCTTTTCTCCACTTGGTGGGTGGTTACTAGTTATATATATATATATACGTAGAGAAATATATACTACGTTTACGTGAAAATTAAAATGCCGATCAATATATTAATATTATTGGGTCCAATCGTGAAAAAAAACCACTTGTCATAAAAATATTGTTTTTTGTTAATCCCGCGATTTTACGTTGTCGATGACACACTTGTTAGTATTATTATCAGTTATCAGTAGCTAATTATTTCGATAGATATTTTACGGAAATACTTATTTTGCTGAAACCGATCGATACCGTACTTCGAACGAAATGTAGTCTGTACATTTTAAAGACGGTGTTCATTTCAAGTTATTCATATATACGAGTATATAAAAATTAATTTCAGTATGGAAATTCTTGGCGTGCCGCCACCGGTTAAATCGTCGGTAAGTATTTGTACAGCTTTTTTTTTAATAATTACTACTATATAATTTCAAATTTAAAATCGTAATATTCCGACAAAAATATGAATTAAAATATCATCGTAGTAATCGACAGTTTTGTCGATTGCATTAACGTCCGTTTTTTTTTAATTAACGAGATAGATATCGAATGAAAGAAAGCTACCGTGTATTTTTTTTTTTTTTTTTTTTATTATATGCGCATAGTTTTCTCTTTCTCTTTCTCTCTCTCTCTCTCTATATATATATATATATGTAAAGTTTATATTTGTGTTCGCCAAGACTTCTAAATACTCTACACCCGTAAATTTTCGTTTATTTTTCAACTCGGATGCGGGCAATTAACTTTCGATTCGGAAATTGTTCGCATAATAACATTAACATTGTTGTGCGGTACGGACGGTCGTCGGTGACACGCTGTTATATATGTAACACCAAAAAGGGGGCAAATAGTTTGAAGCGAACTTCTCCGGCGGCCGACTTTGCCGCAGAATCCGTCGTCGCCGTCGTCTGCATCGTCTCGACAATATTGTCGGCGGTGACGGCAGTAGTCGACGACAACTATTCGGCCGGCTCTGTCGGGTGACACGCCCGGGAATTCCGATTTCCCGATTTCTCGGCTGTTGTCGTCCAATCGTCGTCGGCCGGTTTATAGTACCGACCCGGGCAGACGACACCCGCGGACGCGTAAAACACATCCGCGTGTCATCGTATCGGGTTTTAATTAATTTCCCGTGAATCCGACCGGGTATATATTAATACGTATAGCGTGTACTTATCGCAATATGACTGTTTTATTATTATTATTTTTTTTTTTTTTTCGGGCGGCTTAAAACGCACTCTAACGAATAATAGAAAAATTAAAAAAAAAAAAAAAAAACCGAAGCTACCGGCTGTTCGTCTTATCGGCGGCAGTCGCGGTGGTAAATGGACTGTAAACCGGTGGTGGCCGTGTGCGCCGTGCACTTAAATTGGGGTCGAAAAAGGGAATTTACCGAATCGGAAAAGCCGAAACGTCTCGTAAATATCGTAATTTATCGTCGGCCGTCACCGCCGCCGCCGCCGCCGCAGAGTAATCAAAATTTGTCATTGTGAACTTGGGCCGTCGGTCGCGTTTTTTCTTCTTTCTCCGACAACCGACAACATAATTATTGTTACAATAACGTACAACAGTCGAAACCGTAACCCAATATCCCGTTGTCAATTAAACGGTTTTATTGTGTGATATATTATTATTATTATGTGTTGTGTTTCAATACGCTATCGCGTCGACTGACAATAATAATAATAATAATTGTTGTTATTATTATTATTGTTATAATAAATTGTACTGTATATTATAAATTATTATTTATCGTCGTCGAAATTGAATTTGAACGGTCGAACCGCGTGTTTTACGCAATACGTATACGGAAACATCGTTGTATATTATTAATCAAGCGCGGTGAAATTCGGCCCAAAAAAAAAAAAAAAAAAAAAAAAAAAAAAAAAAAAAAAAAAAAAAAAAAAAAAAAAAACGATTATATTTACTAGACGATAATAATTTATTAAATTACATCGGGAATAAACTCAACATTGGAACGGCCGGTGGTGCGTCGACAATGTTTCCGATGTGCTAGACAGCTGTAAATTATATTTTAATACGTAGTTTAACTATACATACTTGAACTATATAAAAAAAAAAATAAAATAAAATAAAGAGCTTTGTAAAAGAAAAAGAAAATGGACACTTTACTATACGTCACAATAATCATAATGTTATACAGGGATTTTGGTAAATGTGGTCGACTAAAACGAACGGGATGGGTGGTATATAAAAAAATCTCGGATCCGTTCAATACGTCACCGAGCGGAACCAAAAGTGGCGGATTATTAATGTGGTCACTATAAACTTTTTCTAAATTTCTCGTACACCAACCCATTTCCCTGACCTCCGCAAGGGGATTGGAACGGGTCGCGAAAACCACGTAAACGACCCAAAAGCGTGTGACTCCGGGATTGACGGATTTAAATTTTTGAAAACGGATTTAATTTTATAATCTAGTTTTCTAGGTTTCGATCGAGGCGATTGTTGGTACTCGAAAAATTGTACGTGTGATTTTGGTATACAAATAATGGAAATTTATGTATTTTTTCAACTAAACGTTTTACCCGTCAATATTTGACTAACATCAAAAATCGCTTCGGTCGAAACCAAGGAAATTAGAATCCAAAATAAAATCCGTTTCCAAAATTCAATATCCGTCCATCCCAAGCCCCTGACTTATTTATCCGAAATGTCTTATACATCCGTAAAAATTACCCATAAATGAGTATCGGAAATTGGATATGTGGGTTTAGGCTTATTAAAATGTAAAAAATAAACTTTCAAATTCCACAATATTGGAGAAAATTTGGAAAACTCCAAACCAACCGCCTGAATAGCTTTCAACTTTAAAGCTTAACCGTCAGTTTCACCATATCGATATTAATAGAGAATTAAAAATATGTTGACATGATTAAGCGCGTCGCTAAAGTTCTCTCATCGCTCCCCAGCTGTGTCCGATTTTTATGATAGTCTTTATAATTTTAATAGTTTGTACACTTTTTGTTGCAGGACCGTAATAATTTGCACGGTTCGCGTATTTGCTAAAATTATTTTTAACCGAAAAAAAACAACGGTTTGTTTTTTTATTCACGGTTGTCAAACGAATGAACCACTTGAAAGAAAAAACCCGTTCAGACCATTTAGAAGAATGTCTCCTCCCCCCCCCCCCCCCGGGCATTTATTTATTTATTCGTCCGATTCGGGGCTGCACGTTTGTTGTTCGTGAATATTTTTTAGTTGTCATATTAATAGATACATTAATCGATAAAGTCCATCGAAATAATGGTCTAATCTGTACTCGGTATCTTTTCGGTCGAATGAAATGGGTGACAAAATAAAGGGTTTGAAAAATAAAAAAAAAAAAACAAAAAAATGATATACTTGAGTCATCGTGGGGTTTGCCGCACGTGTACGTATACGGTCATAATATTATATTGTATTCATTGCATATATATATATTAGTCATCAAATACGTATATATACATATATTATTATTATTTTTTTTTATTATTCCCAATTGTCATAATGCCGTTAAATAGTATTATAGGTACTACACATATTCGAACAGTACTCAAACAGAACATTACGGCTATACGCTATAAAAATAGTAATTTATAACACAATAATAATATACGTTTTAAATTCTGGGTGTAGTGAAAAACCAATTCGTGGCGCACCATTAAATAAAATATGTAATATTTTCGAAAAAAAATATCATACTCAAAATATCTCCGTTAGAAGTATACCCCGTATACAAAATATCATAGTTTACGTAAATTTCGTGTATAGATAAACGTGTAAAACGTTTGAATACGAAAATTCAGTACGTACATTGTTATGCATGGCCATTACAACCTCAATCTATTAGAGCAGGAGTTCCCAACATTTTTATCGTGGAGTACCACCAGACACTTTTATAATCAATACGCGTACCACCTCAATTCTAACATTAAATTCGGAGTCAAATTTTTTTAACGTATATTTTTATTATTCATTCATTTCTTTACATTTTTATTATTTGATATTTATGAAAGTAAAACGATCTTAATTTTTAGTGAAATCTAAATATTTAAATTTTAAATTACAATTTTCTAATTAATAAAAAAAAAAAATAATAATAATAAATGGAAATAATAATAAAATTAATGTGATATTTGTTGTTATTTATTTTGTACAAGGACATCAGTATCAGGCTGAATGGAACTAATTCTCATTCTTAAGTCACTTTGAATATCCAGCCTACTTCTGTACATATTTTTCAATTTATCGATAAGAACTATAATAAACTATAGAGTTTATCAATTATCTAAAATTCTAAATTGCTACGATTACAAACCCCATGTCATCGACATTAAATATTATTTTGATAAAATAATAATTTCATAAAATTAGCTAATATCAAATAAACTAAACTAAACTAAATAATATTGAATGCAAATAGTAATAAAAAAAATTTCTTCGCGTACCACCTACGAGCCTTCCGCTATGTTGAGAACCTCTGTATTAGAGTATAAGTGGACTCGTCAGGACGTAAAAAATCATGTCGTTTTTTTTTTCAAAATATTTCTAGCTGTATATTCAAACGGTATTTAGTTTTATACGAGTTCAATTCGACGTTCCGTTCTGGAAAAAATGTAAACTGCACCTTATGCGAAAAAGGTCCGGTATGCTGTGGAAAATTACGTACACTTTAGGCACTAGAAACGGAGAAAAAGCAATGCATTTTTACGTAATGAATCGATATTACATTATGTAGAGTTCGGTATTGAATAACCGTTATATATTTTAGGCTCTTATAAGTTTAGAGCAAATATAATAACTGCAATTCGAGTCGCTATAATATTATTATGCGCGTTTCACTACTATTTTAGTTTTAGAATTTATTTAATCTTACCAGGAGAACATTTGCAATGCAATGTTAATGTACGTTCAAATATAAAACTAACACGATTAATTATTTCGTAAAATCCAAACCGTATTTTGCGAACAATATCAAATCGACTCAGAAACTCGCGGAAACCTACTCGTTTGACATTCAACAAAAAGTTACCACGACAATAACAAAATTATATCGTGACAATTGATTTCAAACTGCACCGAGTAACATAATAATATGTCTTTACATATAAGATATATCTATATAGTATTGCAATGCAAGTTAAAACGTTTAAACTAAAAACTATTAATTATCGATTCGACGTACGAATTCTTAATTTTAAAAAACTTATATTGTTTATATACAAACCTTAAAAGAATTTTCGTAAGCACATTCATGTTTTAATATACACACAATATGCATAGTCGGACATGGGTACTTTACACTATGGGTAGACCACTGTTGTTGGTGGGGTGTTGAGGAGTTATAGGATATAGGGAAATTAAATTTATATACCTAAAAGAACGGTAAATCGTCGCATTCGAAATACGATTCCGAGCGGAGCTCAATAAATCGCAAGATCGGTTAGATTAGTAGTCGTGTTTTTGTTTGTTTATTGTAGCCAAGGTAGCCCCGAAATCTACTAAAAATAAAGCGCATTTCTATGATGTACCGTCATCATTTTTTCTTTATTTTTTTTTTCAAATGTTTAAAAAAAACTCCATGTCGGGTGTATATAGATGACATTTTTTTCATAAAATGTATCACCGGATAAAAAAAAAAAAATGAGGGTTTAAGATACAAGGTAGTCAACAAAAAAAACAAAACACAGACCTAGGGGTTGAACTATTGTAAGTTTCATAGAATGTTTCAAGGAAAGTGTTACCGAGTAGAATTTATACGAGATTTTGAACGTACTGCTTGTATTGGAACATATTTTTGACTAACCGGGGGGAAAAAAATATAAATAAAACATATTTTAGTAAAACTAATAGCTACGTCGCTGCACTCGGAATATTTAAACACTATTATACGTAACACTTCCGGTGCGCGTAAAATACTAAAATTTCGATTTTCTCAAATATAACACTATTGTTGTAGTATTCGGCTACGGTTACCGTACTGTCGTGTCCGCAATTTATTGTTTTAACGAAGTCAAAGTATGATGATATTATATGGACAAGTAAGATGAGAAGGAGGAGGAGGAGGAGGAGGAGGAGGAGGAGTAAGAGGAATACGAGTAAGATCTCGTGGCATCTGTTGCTAGCCGCCACCAGTGCAGAGTGCTCGCGTGTTGATGTTAACGACAAAGTTTTTTTTTTTTCATATTTCCTCCGAGCAACGTGCACGTAAGTGCGCGAAATAGGGGAAATAACTGTCGGAAATTTATCGAACGTATATAACATTATATTATTATTATTATTATTTTTTTACATTTTCACCCCCCATCGACGTTAGTATCGTGCAGCGTGTGTGACAGGGAAATCATCGTCACACGCCTTCTCCCTTCATCCCTCCGCCGCCGCCGACGCCGCTCCAGAGCCGAACGTTGCCGGTGCGTCATTCGTTTCGATTTTCGTAAAGGAAAATTGGACTATTATTTTTTTTCCGATTCCGATTCCGACACGGTTTGCGTTCGTATACATTATTTCGGGCTTATTTTTTCGTTTTATTTATTGCGCTTGTCGTAACACGCGGAACATATTTTTATAATAATATAACGGCCCCAATGCGACGGCGGTCAACGATTTCGTTTTGCATTTCGTTGCGACTTATCGTTACCGGAAGAACTGCAGCGTCATCGACGCGTGCGCCCCGTAAATCTTCGGACATCGTATAAACCGTTATATTATATATTGTGCCGGCGAATATTAACCGCACGGCGACTACAACAACAATAATAATAATAATAATATTTTATTACGAATGGTGAGAAGAAATAAAAAAAAAAAAAAATAGAAATAAAATCGAATACCCCTCACAGACACTGGCCACTGGTTGGGAAATAGGGCGATTCCGTTTATACGTACTGTTCGCAACGGTATACCGTCGCAAACGAAAAACGATTCTCAGCGGAGCTCGGTAAAACGTTTTTAAACCATCGGGTCGCAGCAATGGTTTTCCTCGGTTTTAATCGCCCGTTGTAAGATTGTTAAAAGGGAAATTACCCCTCTGAAATCGCCCCCGGACGTTTCTCTAGAGCACCGGCGGAACGAAATTCGCTACACAAATAGAAACAACCTCTGAAGTTAACGATTGGAGCAAGGTTTAGTGGCCGGAATCGTTGTTTGCGGACAGAAAACCACACGCAACACTATAGTAAAACAAACACGTCACAAAGTCAGAATGTAAACGCCGGGCGGGACCCATACTCTGCACGGTGGGTAGCCCACAGTTGTACAGACGGGAATTCGGGTAGGTATTTGAATATGACGTAGGGTAATATTTTATAATTATTAATTATTGTAAGTGACCGCTGTTTAAAATGTTAATGCATGTCCATACATAATAACGCATCGATAATTCATTACGCACACAAAAATAAAAAAATAATACGATTTCGGGCGGAGGTCCTGATTGCAACGAATAAAAATAATTTTTTCTTTCGTGTAGGCTCGCTCGACTTGTCAACATTTCGTAAAAAAAAAAAATCAGGTTATTTAGGTAATTCATTGTTTTTTTTTTTTTTTAAAAAAATTCTCCAAATTCTATTCGTCCAAATCCGGCGGTAAAATTGTCGAGGATTTATAATAAAAAAAAAAAAAAAAATAAATAAATAAATAAATAATTATAAACGGATCTGTAAAACCAATAAGTTCGCTTCTCTGTAGCTCTTGTGTTTAAATAGTTTTGTCCCGGTGCTCTTTGTGCCCGCCGGGTGTATAATTATACTTCCCCGCCAAAATCGACCAGTCCACCGTCGCCGCACCACAGTCGTACACATACAGTAACAGTCATCGCAGTTGCCGGCAACTTTGCCACGTTATCCTTTACTTCCCCTGAGACCCGGGACTTTTCCAGGACTTCCAGCGCGTTAAACACCGCACGCAATTCGCTAGCCCGGACATCCGGTGTTTGGTCCGTCAACCCTTTCGTCCGGCGGGGGAGAAGCGACCCTCGGCCAACCTAACTTCGGGTCGGTATAATGAAAAATTAAAATTAAAAGCAAAATAAAAAAAACACAAAAATTGTCACCGTTGTAAATCTACAAAAAGACCGAACCGGACAGCGGCGGTGCTATTCCCCAGTGAACAGCACCGGCTGTTGTGTAGATGGCGAATTCAGATACCAACGGTCATCGGATACTTCGGTCGTGGGCACGCAGTGTTCGTTAATTAATCTCCCATCGGGTTTGCCCTCCCTTATATTATAATAAATATCGCACGAATTCACACGGACCGTGTGCAGTTTAATCGGTTCGCAATAGGCCGGGGAATAAAATAAAAAAAATAATAATATATTAGGGCCGTTCGATTTTACGGACTCCGGAAGTAATGTTTGCCGAAACACCCGCGCGCGATAATAATTTATTCGAAAACGACACGGTGCCGCAATATGTATTTTTTATAATGTCTGTGCGTATGATACACAGAATATAAATTTTAAAATAACTTAGGCCACCGCCAAATTTGACATACTACCGATTCGAAATCCAAAACGTGGGCGATATACTTGCCGATGGGGCAGTGTCGCAAAACTACGGAGTTCACGACTCGGACGTGCTACAATTATATGACGTTAAATTATTCACCACAATAATAATATAATCGGAACGAAACCATAAGTAAATAAAATAAAACCATTTTGATCGATCATAAATTCTGAAAAATTAAATAATATTTGTGAAAATTGATTATATTTGAAATTATAAAGACCAAGCCTGTGGATTTTCGATAGTTTTATATGTACCCAAAATCAACTTATGATTGACTTTGTGTTTAAATTTTCAAACATTTTTTAATAACCACTACAATAACACTAAATAGTAACTAATACAAAAAAAAATGGCTCTTTAATAAATCATAAAACACCAAAATATTCTGAAAATTGTATCGCGTCTAGGTAATGCTCATATATGTTTTCACTGAAAGTCTCTACGATTACATTAAACTCAATTATAATATAAAAAAAAAAAAAAACATTTTTATAAAAGCACAAACGTTGGTAGTTCAGATAATAATCCCCGATAAATATTTAAACGATTTTCCGTCCACTTTGTACCGTTGAGTACTTCGAAACAAAAACATCTTAAAAGCTTTTTTCGATATTTAACATCAAAAAACAAATAACTTCGGATAGGTTTTCGTACCGATCGAGATATGGTTGTTGTGTTTTCTAACACTAAGTCAAAGTATACCTATTAAATATACTTGTATTTGAATTTTTCGGCAAACTTTGGGAATGGCTTAGCTAGGCGCGTGCCTCGAGTTCGTCGCTCCTAGAAAAATGATCGTTATACAAAGTTGAGCGATATGAATTTTTATCTTATATACTCTTAATATTTATTTATTCTTCTGTTTGATCCTTATCACCGAAAATCAACAGAAATATTTAGATTTTCGTACCAAAAATACCAATGACACTGTGTAGACACCCCCCCCCCTCCGACATTAGGAATAAAATTCGGGAATAAATAGCACTCGTACGTCATGTGACCGGGACATTTTCTATGCGTGTGGTGAATTTCACTCAAATCGGACGGGTAGACAGACACGGGCGTACGCGTCAATCGTATTTATGCGTACGAATCGGCGGATTGGATACCGGGAGCCGATAATTGCCGCCGGCGATTCGTACGAATAGCGCCCGGACGAGGAATGAACCGGAGGAAACAAGTTTCGCGGCGTATAATATTATTTCCTCGGCCGGTTTTTCGTTATAATCCCACCGTGCACGCACGCCGGCGGAGTCTACATAAATATCGTTATAATATGCACGCGGCCCGCCCGTGTATATAATAATATAATAACGTCCGGCGTGTGTGTATTACAGCGCAAGTTTAACGGATTGTTTTGGGGAAACGGTCGGCACTGCAACGGCGCGAGACGCCATTAATTGGACCTTGGGAGCGGGGACCAGCTGTCCGGCGCGGAGCGCGCCACCGCCGCCGCCGCCGCCGCCGCCCGGGAGCCTAACGCGTATATTTACCACGGCGCGGGGTCCGGAAGTCGCGGCGGGGCGCCGAAAGTCCGTAGGAACCGGGCACGGTCCGTGGCAAATTATAAGGCTTTTCGATTGTCAACCCTTCCTTCGCACACCCACAACACCCCCTGGAACTTTATCCTTTTTCAGGGGTCAAAGACAATACGCCATATATTCGCGTGTATAATAATTGTGCGCATTTAGCCCGAGAGATATTATATAATTAGTAATAATACTACGGACGATAATATATACGGCGCGTTGACATTGCCGTTAATAATGCGCGTATTCGTTTAACCGTATACGATTCGCGCGTCCAATAGCCGGATAACCGGACGATACGTGTTAAAAAATATATCTCGATGTCTTGTTTTTTTCCGGTTACCTTTCTCCGCCAATTGTATCACACGAACTTTGTCAGCTATAGTTAAATGGTTTAACTTTCGTTTTTGAGACACGTTTAAAAAACATTCAAAAATACGCACGACAAACACGACAGGTAGAGTGTAGACACATACTAACCAACCATACTTATTATTATTATTGTTTGTGCGCTAATAATCAGTAATCTTTATTATACAGTACTGAAGTAGATAAAACATAATACATAATAATTATCACGAAATGCCCGGAATATCCGGATATAGCAGATATAAAAATATACTTCCACTAAGCTATTCGTCACAATTTTATATTCGAGTTAACAAGACTTATATTAATACATTGAGTGTTATTATAATTTCTAGGGGAATTAAAACAAAATCGAGTTGTCGAGTTCTTCGAGTTATCGAGGTTCGAGTTATCGCGACACGACTGTATTTCAAACTCACAAACTGCGTAGACGGATCGCCTACGAAATAGTGTCATTTAGCTTCTGTACAATTATCTCGGCGGTCTTACCACATTTGATAGCTTCTTTGAATTTCCTCCGAGATTATAGCCATTAGCTCGACTGTCGCGTTACGGACTGTTTCGTTAACGTTTCCGAATGCCCGACCTTTGACGGAAGGTTATAGCCTCGGAAATAAGATTAAAAAAAAAATAACCACAAGGACCCAAATCAAGTGAATACGGTGGATGAGGTACACCACTGGTATATTTTCGGATGGCGAAAATTCACGGACGGAATGATCTGAATGCGCTGGTGCATTGCCACGGTGTAAAACCCACGACTTAGATTCCCAAGCTTCTGGACATATACGGTGTACTTTATCTTTTAATCGGTCCAGTAATTATTTATACAAAACTTGATTAACGGTCTGACCTGTTGGTACAAACTCATAAGGGACTAAACCAAAAATATCGAGAAAAAAAACAGGAAAAACTGTTTTGATGTTTGATCGAACTTGACGACATTTTTTCGAAAAAAGTGAATTATATATTGATATTCCTATAATAACTGATTTTATAGAACCTGGCTCTTTAAAACCCCGATATTTTAGTTCCAAACAAACTTCAATGCGATATTCCATTTGTTCCTTGATTAACAATTTTGACACTATTTTTGCGGACACACTTTTCATATCTAATTCATCTGATAAAATCCAACAAGTTTCAATTGATATGCAACTTCAATGATTACTTCTCTGCCGGTAAACCGTCGGTCGCTACTAATTTTATTTCGAACAAAAGTAACGCTATCATTTTCGACTTTCTTTAAAACGTTTGAACCCGTAACTTTGTCAATAATCATTGACAACTTGAAGCACATATTGTTTTCACTCTTCATTTTTTGTTGAGCTCTTTTATAATTTTCCGTTAATTTTACGCCCCTTTCTGCAGCATTGTTTGTGACACGAAAGAACTTTACAAAATCAGAGCCTTTTTACAATCCTAATTTGTATCCCACAGTAATGGATGCTGCTCCGAAAATGACATTGATAATCCAAATCTTTTTTAAAAAGCGGCGAATTCAGCGTGAATGCATTTATTGTATTTGTATTCTTTAACTGACTAGCTTCTCCGGGCGAATTAGCAATGTGTTTATTAATTTCCGTGTTTAGTTTATTTGATTTAATAGTTTTAACGATTTTTTATTATTATATTCTTTACATTATATATGAGTATATATATATACACAATGACCGGATTTAATATAAATTGCGTATACGATTCGGGTAGGCGGCCGGTGTAAAATATTATCATAATTTTACGAATTCGACACCTTCCGGATCAATCCGCCGTGGCCATCGAAACGGTTATTATTATTATTGGTATCGGAGTTTCGCGGCGGCGGAGGCGGTGCAAAACGTCCACGTGGCCCGCGATATTATTAAACAAACAGCCGTAAAAGCTTTTGACCCGCAGCTTACAGTCAGGGCTGTACAGCGAACGGACGATATTACTTACAATTATAATCGCACGCCTGCCTGATCGTTTGCAAATATCGTATTCGGCGAAGTCAGTAAAACTATCGCGAAAGATAAAAGATAATAATTTACCGCGTCCTGAAATACTAGACGAGTATTCCATATTTATCCCGGATAGGATTACTAACCGACAAGTGGAACTAATTAAATAAAAAAAATAAAAAAATAAATGATAGGTTTTCGTATTTATTTGTCCAGTGTTGTGTGTGAACACGGCGGTATAGTGTATGGCGATCAAAATTTAAACGGTTTAAACAATAACCCGATGTCAATGCAAAAAGGTATAAAATAGTGGTTTTTCACAAAACTTATACGATCATTTCTGCTATGGTAAAACATATAAATATATATATATTTTAGGGATATATTATTTAGATAATTACTAAAAAGTTTAGATAACCTTCTCTGATAGATTACAACATCTACATCTAGACAAAAAAAATATTATCTTAATAAGTCTTAGCACAGATTATAATGTACAGGATGATCGAGAATCACCGATAGATAATATACGAAAATCGTCATCAACCCAGAAATATTAAAATTCACTTCAAAATTCATTTACAAAAATAGTCATTTTATTATCGCAAAAATCGTTGTTAAGATAACATTAACAATATGACTGTAAAATATATTTCCCGACTAATTATTATTTTCTACGTTTTTTATTTTTTTGCCTTACTTAAAAATATATGTAATTATATTTTTCAGCAGCAATTATTATTTCCAAAAAAAAAGAGTCAAATTCAACAGGATTAGTGTCCAGTATGTTAGATGCGTCTTAGTTTTTTTTTTTTTCTATATATAAATATCAAAAATAAAAAAAATGTCCACATAATAGCGTGCGTCTTATTATAATTCTACCGCCGTGCCACTGTCCGCAATAACGTTAATAATATTAAAAATAATTTCGATAGTTTTTCGTGTATACTCGCCGTCGAGTACGCGAATCCGAACATTCAATTATTCGGAGGATTAAAAAAAAAAAATAAAAAAATAAAAAATAAAAAAAACGATTTCTCACGGACACTCTCGCACGCGCACACGGCCGAATTTATATACATATAAGTACCTTAATTATTATTATTTACCGAACACTAAAAGGGCACTTCACCAAACAGGTGTTGCGATTATAATATAGACACGTTAAAAAACGCGTTTTTTTTTTTTTATTTATGTCGTTTTACAAACGGTTTTTAACTCGCGTCATGCGAGTTTGTCGAATCGATTAAAACACGCTTTCCTTAACGTATTGCGTCCCATCCTGTCCTATAGCCAAAAAAACAGCTTGTCGCTCAAATTTATTAACTTATATTATAGTCGAGCTACAGTTACATATACTTTGATTTAGTTATACACACAGATAAGTCCGTAAAACAATGCAGCCGTTTCCTCTGCGAGATTTGAGTTTTTTTCGGAAAGTGTTTTTTTTTTTTTTTTTTTTTTTTTTTTAAATTTTAATATGTTCGATAATATTTTGCGATTTTAATCTAACGTGTTTTAACACTTTTAAAGGCATTCGGTTGTTGTTTTGTTATCATCAGTGTTGCGCAAAGATAACTAAAAGTTGATCTCGATACAGGTAGAAAATAATTAAAATTGTAAATTATCTAAATAAAAATAAAACGCTATTTATCCGAATGAAAAAAAATAAATAAATTTTAAACTTTTATCATTTACCTGTGTAAATATGTTTATCAATAGATTTTATTAAAAAATAATTTACAAGTTATTTTACTTTTAGCTTATATTTATTTTTGTTTGTCTGTTCATCTCCAATCCACCGACTAGATCAAAAACGCTCTAAAAAAAAGTTGTTAAATGACAAAAAAAAAATGCCCACACTATAGTAAAACCAATTAGTTTCGCTCAGAATCTAAAAATTGATCTAGAGAAATTAGTTTGGATAATACAATTGTTCATCTAATATAAGATAGCCAATTTTGTTTTATATAATCTAGACAAGATAAAATATAATTATTTATTTATATATTTAACACGATTTTACGTTATTATACTAAAACACGATATTGTATTCGACAATACTCGTTTTTATCAGCTATGAAAATAAAAAATTTAATTCAGTCATCGAAATCACCGGATAAATAATTTATCGTATTATATTGATTTTAAATGACCTTTTAATACAAATACAAGGCAAGAAAAAAAAATAAAAAATAAAAATATGATTGATTGTAAAAATCGCAGACGATCTGCAATATTAATATTTAATGTTGTTTATTGATATATTTATTTGAAAGCAGAAATCGAAAATTATAACATAAACGTTTTAGGTATTCAACTATCGGGGGAGTCTAGTAAAATCTATACTACGGATACGACTCGCATAAATAATCAGAATCCGATATTTATTTTCGGTATTATTGCGAAAAATACATAATTTTCGGGCCGAAACAACAAAATCCGTTTTTATAATTTTGGTCGAAATATATGATAATAATATATGCATAATTGTAATATTGAATGTAGTATAGAAAATGTTTGTGTTTATTATTAGGAATCTATATATATAATATAATTTTTACGATAACTATGTTGTTTTGAATGAATATAATAATGAAAAAAAAAAAAAAAAAAAAAAAAAAAACTAGCGTGTATAACGGATAAGTGAAGGCACCCAATGGTGACGCCCAGCCGTCATATTAAATTATTAACAGTTACCTAGTATGGACTTGAATGGAATTATTGGATGAAGTTAGGTTAAGAAGTCTCTGCACCATCTTCTTTTAAACCTACGACGTGGGCTGTTGGGTAGCGTGTTAGAAGAAAATTTGAATGTGAGAGGGATTTTTACTGGAATGGAGTTTTAACGGTATTTAGTATAGAATATTTTGGCGATTTGGTTTAGGGGTTCTATTTTGATGTATTTGTGTAGGTTATTATTAGTAACGTACCTGGGAGCTGAGGAAATTAGTCGACGATTGCATAGTTACGGTATTGGATGGTTTCGCGGCTACCCATAATCGGATACCCGTAAGTTCACAATTGTTCGATTAACGATTAGCGGTCCGTTTTTAATATTCATTTTGGAGCGTAGCAAAAGTCCTGCGAAGACGAAGGCGGGAGTTTGCGTTTGTATTCGATACGTGCGGCCCGTGTCAGTACCCTGTCTACGATTATACCCAGACATTCGGTTAAGTGTCGAAATTTCAAAATCATAAACCGATTCATCGTCCACGGGTTAGCAAACGGCGGCGTATTGATTTTCTAATAACGCGACCAATAATCGTTTCGCCCGAACCACGCGCCCGCGCCCGTAACGAGAATACGAGTCGTAATACGTTATAAGATTTTGTTTGTTTTTTTGTCGCCGAAATTAAAAAAAAAAAAAAAAAAAAACCCGTAACCAATACGGATAAGATCGCGGTGCCGGCCGTGTATTGTACCGTACGGGGGAGTGGCTGGGGTATTTTATTAACACGTCACATATTCTAGACGTGCGTACCGTGTACCTACCCGGACCCGGAGACGACGGCGATAATTTTCTCTGGCCATCGAACGTTTCCCGAATAACATTATTGCGTATCGTATTACTCGTACGGCCCGGTACGGGTACGCCGGTGTAAGAGTATACGGGACAGGACGGACGTTATACGTACACAATATCGTCTTGCGGTCGTGTGTGCGTATTGTTTTTTTTTTTTTTATTATTATTTTTTTTTTTTTGTTTTGTTTTCCAATAAACCGATCGATCCGGACGCACGAGACCGTATAAAATATACCCCGGCAGTGCGTTATTGTTATACTGTTACCCGACAATATTTTACTGCCGAGTCGGAATACACCGCAACGCCCGTAACAACATAATAACCATCGATTAAACTGTCTACACGATCGTATCGATTTTTTTTTTTTCCTTTTCTTCTTCTTCTTTTATTTTCCCGTATAATCGTAATTGTTGTTTACGTTCAATACGGGGCGTGTTCAATAATCCCGGACTGAAATTATTACGGACAAACTTTTAACGTTGTTTTACCGGAATGAACTGGAGACCGTTGCCGTTATTTCGGTACGTAATATAAAATCGTCATCACCAATCGGCCGTTAACAGTGCACGGTACAAAGTCGGTGGTTTTGCATAAAACGGCGATTTCGCGATGGATACTATTACGGAACGACGCGAGTGTGTAATAAAAATTTTGCTTGAAAATTGGCAAAAATGCTACGGAAACATTTGAATTGATTCAATTTGTTTTTGGAGATGTCATTCGCTAGTCCGTCGTGTAACTTTTCGACGGGTTCAAACGTTTTCAATAACGTCGAATATCCATCGAAGATGACCGTCGTTCTGGGCGTCCATCGACATCAAATACAAACGATACCGTTACTTTTGTTCGAAACATAATTAGTAGCGGCCTACGGTTTACCGGCAGAGAAGAAGCCAATAAAGTTGCATATCAATTGATACTTGTTGTTCGATTTTAGCAGATGAATTGGATATGAAAATTGTGTCCGCAAAAATAGTGTAAAAATGCTTAAACGACGAACAAATGGGAACATCGCATTGAGGTATGATTGGTAAGGTTGGTGAAGTGCCCTTTTAGCGTTCGGTAAATAATAATAATTAAGTTAACTTATATGTATATAAATTCGACCGTGTGCGCGTGCAAGAGTGTCCGTGAGAAATCGTTTTTTTTTTATTTTTTATTTTTATCTTTTTTTTTAATCCTCCGAATAATTGAATGTAAGGATTCGCGTACTCGGCGGCGAGTGTACACGAAAAACAATCGAAATTATTTTTAATATTATTAACGTTATTGCGGACAGTGGCACGACGGTAGAGTTATAATAAGACGCACGCTATTATGTGGACATTTTTTTTATTTTTGATATTTATATATAGAAAAAAAAAAACTAAGACGCATCTAACATACTGGAAACTAATCCTATTGAATTTGTCTCTTTTTTTTGGAAATAATAATTGCTGCTGAAAAATATAATTACATATATTTTTAAGTAAGGCAAAAAAAAAAAAAAAAAAAAAAACATAGAAAATAATAATTAGTCGGGAATTATATTTTACAGTCATATTATTAAAGTTATCTTAACAACGATTTTTGCGATAATAAAATGACTATTTTTGTAAATGCATTTTGAAGTGAATTTTAATATTTCTGGGTTGATAACGATTTTCGTATATTATCTATCGGTGATTCTCGATCATCCTGTACATTATAATCTGTGCTAAGACTTATTAAGATAATATTTTTTTTGTCTAGATGTAGATGTTGTAATCTATCAGAGGGTTATCCAAACTTTTTAGTAATTATCTAAATAAAATATCCCGGTTTTTTAATGAACCATGTTCTATAAAATCATTTATGACGGGTGACGATACACGGGGATATGGATATAAATCCCGATACCAAAGTCGGGAGCATTGTATAGAAGCTAAGGACACTATTTTGAAAGTGATCCATTTAAATAGTTAGTAATTTTGAAATATAATATTACATTAGTTTTGTTTGGGTATTTATTGACCACTCTTCGTATAGACAAAATGTAGCTTATTATGCGCTCGTCAGAAATTGTAATAATTCATCGTGAAGATAATAATAATTGTGTTGTTCATACAGTAGTTTTTTTTTTTTTATTCTCATATTATGTGTATAAAACGTTTACACATTTTATTTAGATTAAAGCCGACATACCTATTGTACAAAAAAAAAAAAAAAAAAATCTGACTAATTTATTCGCCCGTTACGTAGCTAAATAATTAATTTATAGTTATTATATTTTTTTTACTTTCAAACGTAAAGTAGTGGAATTTTATTTAGAAGGAACCAACACTGTAGTTATAATCACATTTATACACGACCATCTTGTTTGATACGATAAATTCGATTTATCGAGTATACCCGAATAACAATTGTAGTTTTACAAGGATGTGGGTTTTTTTTTTTTATCATTCTCAGAGAAACGCTTTTTCGGTTAGTGAAAAGTGTTATTTACGCCATTTCTCAAAAAAAAAAAAAAAAAATCCGACATTTTGCCCGGTTAAATGGTTTTTCTAGATTCTTAAATGATTTTCTAAAAAAAATTAATTAAAACAAACTGACAACGCATTTTGATGTACGACACTTGTCGGTTTGCTTTTATTGATTTCTGGACTACGACGAGGGGTGGAAAAACAGCGCAGTCATTTGTATCATTTCAATGATTTATCGTTGCGTTCAGTACTGGTAATTATTCAATACCCTATATCTTCCCTACTTTCCACCGACGGCATTGTCCTTCCCACATCATTGGTACTCATTAGGGGGAACATGTCCCCCCTAGATAATAATAAATAAAGCCCTGCAGTTTCCAGTTGCAGTCGGTTTTAATGTTTTTTTTTATTAGTAAACGTTTACATACACTTTCGCGTCATTCCTTCTCAAAAAAAAAAAAAAAAAAACCAACAATCTCTAAAATGGGTTTCCGAACATTTTAACAATTTTGACCTCCCCTCCACTCCTCAGAAAATTGCTTTAAGGGCACCCTTGACACACGGCGTGTTGTATGGCGGGGTATTTTTTCCACATATCGTTTTGCTCGGTCTGATCGCAATAAGTACACGCACCTATTAAATTTTAATATCATATTTTCACCAGTATTTTCATTGTACGATTCAAAAAATTCTCGATATCAAACTACACGTCTAAACTATATATTATGCTACATTATATTTTTCTGAATACCACTATGGCAAGTGTATTCGTGTGTTTTATCTTTTATCAAAATATAATCTTTACGATTTTACATGTATACCTACTTTTAATTGTTTATTTGTATACATACATTATAATATTTTTACACTGGTGCACTGGAGTTTTGGATGTGTACAGTGTATTATTTTTTAAACCGGAACAGTATAATGTTTTCCAACAATGTTCGACGCGATGTGCCGAGTACGTTAAAATTGTAAATTATTAAAACGTTGGCGTATTAAAGTTATAATTTATATTCCCAAAATCTCGCGTATTATTGCATTTAAATGGTTTAAACCGTAATATAGGTTAACGTTACACTGTTATTACGTGTGTCGTCCGTCCGTGCGCCGGAGAGTTAAATTATTATATTCACAGTGTACATGGAAAAAAAAAAAAAAAATTAATTTCGGATTTATCTACATTATTATCTATACACTCTACTCGCGCTGGGTTATTAAGGAGCTTAAAGACGCCTACGAATATAATAGAATTTCCACCTACACAGACGCGTTTAATAACTACTGCGGTTACGTACTAGGTTGATGTAAACTCTGATAACGATCGGACACAACAATTCTCAAAAAAAAAAAATAATAATAATAATAATAAATAAAAAATACAAAAATGAACACGGTGCGTGTGTATGATGTTTTCAAATTTAAATACAGTCGTTACATGTTTTTTTTTTTCTTTCTTCTCGCGACCATTGAAATAACTTCGAATAATGTGTTAGTCAACGACATTTACAAAATACCCGTATTATTATTACAATGAACACGAAACCGTATACTTACCACGTCGTAATCCGCGGTGTCTGTTGTGTTCTTAGAACGAAAAAATATGATATTGTTCAATTCTTAGCCTCGCAACGAACATTGCACACGGAATAATGCACAATTGAAAATGTCCCAATGAACGTTGGAAATTTGTATTAATGCCATATTAGAATTACGATTTTTAATATCATTTGTACCCCCGATTTTCTACCGTTTTGTATATTTGATGTAAAGGCTTTAACACCTGTGGTCATCAGCCTGTACGCGTGGGTTTAAAATAATTTCCAGACGAATGGAGAAAATACTCAATTTTAACATTTTAAACGTTTTTCACGGTGTATGTTTTAGTATGAAAGTTCATCGTTCCGGCGTTGTTATATCCATTGACGGCTTTTTCTAAACGAGTGGATATGTAATAGGTCGTTTATTATAATATTTTTATGTTCCGAGTGAGTTAAATTGAAGTGACAGATCGGCTCTTTCTGTCGTCAATCGGCGTGTTGGAGAATGTGTGCCATTTTCTAACCATTTTTTTTTTATTTCCATTTTATTGACATGTCGTGAATACATATATATATATATATATATATGGGTTTTTTTTTATTTTCACGGAGGCCGATGTTTATGGTTGTTCGTTACGTCGACGATTGTTGGATTAGGATTGTTCCGGTTGCGAGGTTTGCTGCGTTAACTGCCTTCTCGGTAGCCGGATATGCCTATACACATAATAATAATAATAATAATGGTACCCACGTAAAATTAATATTGTTTCGAGTTTGTGTTTAGTCTAGTTTGGATGTTTAGCGTAATTCAATTTTGTCGGGAAAGGGTTTTTACGAGTGCGGAGAGAGCGCCGACCGAGTCACTTAGGAATACTATTGGAGTAAATATATTATAAATTAATTGAATTTAACGTTTCGGCCGGTCCGGTTGTTTCGCGGACGGCCTAGGTTTTCGCAGAGAATAATAATATATTAGCACCCGGAGATAATCGATATAATATTATTGATTAGGATAGCTATTTCGGCTTGAACTATTCCGAAATTCTACACGTCGTGCGGACACGGGTGCGTCGACGAACTTTCTGCCGGTTTTTTGTTCAGAAATCCGGCGTTTTCCCAGTACATTACGGACGCGTATTTAGGAACGGGGGAAATTACCAGGCATGTCCAAAAAATAAGGTTTCCACATTTTTAAAAATGAAAATTTTTTTTTATTACGCTTTCAATACACTTTTCGTACCCAGACACCAGCTTGTGTATTCCCTCCTTGAAGAACTTTCGCTCCACGTCCTTTCCCCGATTCAACACAGCCGACTTTACTTCGTCGTCGTTTTCATGACGTCCCCCTACTAAGACTTCCTTCAATTTGGTAAAGAAAAAGTGATAGTCCGGACTGTGAGGTGGTTAACACGTCCCAACCAAAGCCTCCAAGAAGTTCGACTGTCCGACGAGCTGTATGGGAATACGGGCATTGTCGTGCGGGAAACAAACCCCAGAGGTCGGCATTCCTCTTATTTTGTTTTTGATCGCCGGGCGAAGATTCTTTAGGGTTTCGCAGTAACGGGCCGCATAGACTGTTTGAACTTGGGGTTCTCGACAAATTTCAATTGTGGTTTTACCATTCGCGACAAAAAAAAAAAAAAAAAAAAACGAATTTCGCACCGAGCATATTGTTGTACAGAGATTAGACGTACTCATGTTTAAAATGTCACTGTCACCTCGCAGTTTCATACGTACCGAGGTGAATGTTCTCTTCGTTACGAAAAATTCTATCGCACAGTTGTCTTAAAATTTCCCTCTTGCGCCCTGTAGGGTAGGAAACCTTACATTCCGGTTTCGTGCTTCGTGTATATAAAATAATAATAATAAAAAAAAAAAAACAAACAAAACAATGTTGTATTAAATTCGTACGGTTTCGGAATATTATTCAAGAGAATAATCGATATTGTATTCGATCGATTTCGGTCTTCGGACCCGTACGCACTACTCTCCTTACGTCGCGATACAAAATTTGTTTCGTACTTGTTCTTATTATTATTATTTTTTTTTTTTTTTTCCCGTTTTAAAACTGGCTTCTTTATTATATTATTGCGGCCGATCCCCTCGTTTATCATATTATTATATTATTATTATTATTATTATTATTATCACCGGTACAACGAAACAACCGAGGACGTTTTCCTTCGATATATTACATCCATCCCGACCCTATATTACGTCCCGCGAAAACGCTATAAGAACGCCGTACGAATTATTATTATTATTATTATACGCTCGTATTGCCTTCAGGGGAAGTATAATATTCTTCCCGTTTTCCCATCCGTGTTCCGACTTACCACGATAAACAGCCGGCCCGTAAATATTTTATACGAATATATATATATATTATATTTTTTATATTTTTTTTTTTTTTTTTTTTTACGACACGCGTCCTTTTATAGTACGAGTAGTATAGTATAATACAAGATTCCGGAGACTTTAAGCTTAAAATATTATTAAAAATAAACCGCAATTAGTCGGCGCAATATATTACGAGCGCGAAACGCGTTATTTTTATACCCACGTTACAAAATACAAAATTTAATATAATTTTCTTTTTTAACAACGTCTTGATTTTGTATTTATAAGCGTATAAATCGAACGATCCGCGTCCTGCGGAACGGCTATGCGCGACAATATAATTATATTTAACGATATCGAATAAAAGTCAAAAAGCCCCGTAAAATATTATAATATAATTTAAACAAAATCTATTTAATGTATTTATATTAGTTTAAAAAATGCGGATATATATATATATATGTGTGTATATAAATAATATTATTGTACGCGCGTTAATATTTATGTAAACCAGATTTTTTTTTTTTTTTTTGAAATAACGTTTAGAACGCGTTTTATTGTAAAAGGTAGGCATCTAAATTATCTACACGGCTCCTCTCTGTACGCGCACCTATACGGTTGACCGCGACTTAATCCCGCGGATAATCCCGCATAATAAATAGGATTATCTAATATTTTTTATTTCGTCCGTAAGAACGTAATGACAATATTACGTCGCGATATATTTTTTTTTTTTTTAATTCATAATTTACAATTAAATGTCCCGGCCATCCGGAGTGTCTCGGCACTCGATACCTACGCCCGTATGATTATAATATTTAAACGAGTATAAATATATTATTATTTTTTTTTTTTTTTGTTCCGTCCAATCTCTCGGTTTTCGACCGACCTGAAAAATCGAAAAAAAAAAAAAATACTTAATAAATTCCCTGGAATTTATTTAAACGTCGACAATTTTAATTTCAAACTCCGCTCGGCGTAGCATTATAATAGTATATTATCGGTTTTCGTCCGCGATAATTTATCGTCGTTTTTATTATTTCAAAACACAACCACCCCCTTGCGTCCGATTCGTATACTTACATTCCGTATTGCCCGTGCAGTATAGGCACATTGACTAATATCACGGGTTCAGTATTACAACGGCAGTCCCTTCTTAGACGGTGTATACGTAATATATTATAATTTTTTTTTTTTTTTTTTTTTTTCCCACTGACAGTGGTTTATCTTAAAGCATAATTTACTTCCAAGTTTGAATATTTTATTTAGGTATTTTTATCGCTCGTATATTACGTCTGTTTATACGCGTGTAGTAACGGCGTGGTGCGTCTGCCCAAGTTCACCCTCGGCGGTGCGTTACAATGGATAAACAAATAACCGAGAAAGAGTTGACTGTATTTTTTTTTTTTTATTTATTTACGACCGAATAAAGATTATTAATATTATTTTAAGAAAACGTACTCAATGATACTTTATAGCGACTCGGTTTTATTACGCCCTAAAAATAATAAAAATAATAAAAATCCATTATAACCTTAATAACTCAACGGTATTAAACCGGCGTAATACTGCGGTCGGATATAATCAATATGATATTTATAACGAAAACTGTTTTTGAAAATTAAAACAACTCAATAAAATATATTTCTCCGTAACAAGTGGACGAAAAGCGTAATAATACCGAATTATTATTGTTATGTTATAAAAATTCACGTACGGAAACTCGTACCGTGCATTCGTTTTAGTAAAAAACGAACATATTTTTTAACAGCGCTCGCATCAGAATTTAATATATAATATGTGTACCAATAGTTTTTATTATTATTATTATATATACATAAAGTTTCGACACTTTTAAAAAAAAAAAAAACAAAACTAAGAAAACCACATTAAATTAAACGAAAAATTAATTGTATTTATACGTCTGGAAGAAAAAAAAAAAAAAAATCAAAATTTACGACAACGTTTTAAACGAACCGCCTCGGCTTCTGTACGAAAACAAAAGTTTTACCCGGACTGCAGCGAGCGAGTTAATTATTTTCACTTTGAATTCGTATTTTTCCGCAAGATTTGCATTATAAATAATTTGGTTTTAGTGCGAGTATACAGAACAAATTTTATAATATACTGTGTACTGCTTTTCTCAAATAATTAGTTTTTTGTACTACAGGTAGTGAATTTATAATAAAAAAAATATGCACAAAAAGCCGGACGTACTTTCGAACACGAGCAAATCGCTACTGCAGGTGAGAAATTAAAAACGTACAATACGATATATTTATTTTATAAAATAAACTTAAAGCAACGTTTCTTCGAGGAGTTCGGTAATCCCCCGGTAAAGTTATTGGCCGTGGACGTCCGGAGATCGACAAAAATTAAATTCGTTGTCAGTTGTGGTTTTTTTTATTCAAATTTTTCCGAAAAATTATTCATATAGAATAATACTATTACTACTTGGTATAACTCTTGACAAACGTTTAACCTGGGCGCAACATATAATAGAAAAAAACAAAACTCTAAACAACCGTTTCCGAATGATTAAACATATAATATGCAACAACAAATACACCTCTACTAATATCAAACTCCTTTTGTACAAAACTTTATTAAAGCCAATCAAAAAACTTACGGACTCCAGCTATGGGGTAACGCTAAAAAAACCAACTTAAGTAAAATCCAATGCTTCCAAAATCTTGCCATAAGGAAATTAATTAATGCTCCCCCTTACATATCAAACCACACACTCCATTCAGATTTGAAGGTTAAATCTATTCGTGAAGAAGCTAAATGCTTCTATAAAAGATTCCACTCCCGTCATTCTCCATCACACTCAAATCCTCTAATAAAAAACTTTTCATCTTTATCAATTCCAGGCAGTCCCCCTGGACGACTAAAACGAAAATGGTGCAGAGATCTCTTACAATAATAAATAATAATAATAAAAAAAATTATGTAAACTAACAAACAATCAATATTAAAGTGTCATCATTGGGTGGCTTCTTTTCTCACGTTTATCATGTTATAACTACTTTTGTCCTATATGCTTATTATGTCAAACGATATAGATTGTATATTTCTTCTTTAAAAATAAAAAATAAAAAATATAGAATAATACCGACGAACGAAAAATACGCGTATATTACGCAACCGACGGTAATGAGTCACTTAAAATATTATAATACTATTTTGTAATACGTACAGCGATTTCGATTTACAAGTATGGGTACTAATAAAAAAAAAAATTAAAAAAAAAAAAAAAAACTATATCGTTGTTCGTGGTTTTAGTGAATTTATTTTCGTCGGGCATACGACGACCGATAATGACAAATAATAATCAAATAATACAAATATCGAAAATTTATCTATCCCACACCGAAAACCGAAAACATATACGAATTCAGTGAAAAAAAACAAAATATAGTTTGTAATCGTTTTTCGTATTCGTGCCGATCGAAGTGTCGGAATAACAACAGCACAAGGCATTACGTAAAACGTACATATATATGTAATTTTTTTTTTATATAAAAATTAAAATATTATTACGTTTTCCTGTAACGTTGCGCGCGGCGGTTTCGGGGCTTACACGATAATAGGTACGCAAATAGAGTTTTAGGAAAACGTTGTCAGTATAGCGTTTTGTTAAAACGAGTAGGTGTACACAGTATAATTAATATCGTAGAATGTTATTTCAAACCAAAAAAAAAAAAAATAACAATGTATTTATAATAACTAGGGATGAGAACCTTTACAGGAGGTGAAATTTACAAAATATGCACAAAAAAAAAAAAAAAAAACGAAACGAAAATATAACAAAAATATGCAGACAATTTGTTTATATTATTATATTATTGAATATTTACTAGTTTCGCTTAACTTCGATTATTAAATAATTTTACAACCAAACAAATAAATACATCTATGTAAATAAATTAAATATTGTTTCGGACAGTCGCGTTAAAATAATCGCGTTATGCTCGGATAAGATAAAAACACTAGTTTCTCGATAAGTATTTGTGTTCTATTATAATTCAATTCAAATACTAATAAACGATTTATACGGTATGTTAGGAAATAATAATAAATATACGTTTTACATTTTATGTTTGAACGCCGTTTTATTGAAACTACAATATATTTTCTATTCGATTATTGTTCTATGCGATAAATTGTAATGGAAATAAATATAAATTTACTAAAAATGAATTTCTGTGCACGGGAAATCATTAATAATGCTATTCTTGAAAAAAAAAATACCCAAAATATAAACTACAAATATGAACTCGCTAGGTTTTATAGAACAGATTTTTAACTCGCATAGCTACAAACAGAAGACACGGACAAAAATATGCGATTTTTATAACTTCTCTCATCCTTAATAATAACCAGGTAACTTGACGTTATTATTGGGACAGTGAAATTATTGCGTTTGCCATCATTTAATGCCTCTTCCGATTGATTTACGTATTTTATTCGTTGCTAAGCGAACAACAAATATAAATTTACATATCATTTTTTTTGTTTCATTACATGAAAATACAATTCCGACAATCTGTTTTGTTATCTTTGTGCGATTTGCACTGTTTTTCATTAATATTTTTTTGTATAATTTTAAAAATTTTCAACTTGATATATTTTAAAAATAAAAATTATTAAAATTAAACACGGCAGTGTACGAAATGTTAACTGTACTAGTTAAAAATATTTATAATAATACATATTTCTGTATCGCTTTTTTATTGACCTGCAATGCAAAACAATATTATCGCTAATAAAAATACACACAATCGCATAACTAGTAATACAACGTCCGAACACAAGGTAACACGTCGCTGTCGTCGTTATTATCGTTTTACGTGCCCGCACCTAAAAAAAAATTATCGTCGTATTATTATTAGACCGTACGACGCGTAATTTGATTTCGGACCACGCGCCAAACGAGAGCGTATTTAATTTACTTCGGGCTTTTTTTGTACATTTTTTTTTTTTTTTGGACCGCCGTGACGCGGTGCGGACAGACCGTTTGTTAAAAGAAATAAAAGAAAAAAAACGGAGTTTGTCCGCACGTTTCGCCGGACCGACGCGAGCCTATAATGACAAGTGTGTTTCAAAATGATTCATCGGATTTCAGAAAATTATATTTATTGTAAAATTTGAATAATCGGGTCAGGATGAAATTTACAAGTTAGTTTTTAGATTACATTAAGTTTTGGATATAATATTTGCAAATGTTCAATGCGACCTGCCTTACTCGCGCGACACACATCTAAGCGATATTCAAATTCCTCATAAACCCGTCGAAGCATGTCGTCGATTTTTTTTTATGTAAGCCCAAAGAAAAAAAAATCACTGATTGTACGGTCCGGCCGAGAACAAAACGTGGCGTCATTTTAGCGCTACCGGCCACCGGTCGGTCCATCGCTGTGGTCTAACTAATCGTCAAGACATTTGCGGACTTCTAGGGACCAATGCGGTGGTGCCCCGCATTTTGTTGTAAGATGAAATCATCTAACCGCCGGCTTCTTGTAGTTGTGGGAACAGCCGATCTTTTAATCATTCGTAGGTGTGAAATGCTTGCTATTTGTTCATAACATTTTCATTCGGAGTTCTTGGTCGACCTGTTCGACTTCCCTTTGCATAAGCGACCAGTTTCTTGGTAGGTTTTATGCCGTGCTAAGGCCGTGCTAGGTTTCCTCTATCGCAACGCTATAGATCCGCGATGGAAATTTAATATAAAAAAAAAAACAAAACCGTTAAATATTTCACGTTATTTTTATTTTTTGTCGACAAATAATAATCGAACGCTAATAAAATCTCGGGCACGACCCGAGCCGGATTAAACCCAAGAATAGCCCTAGGCATATGTTTTTTTTTTAGTTTTTAATAGCTAATTGTATAGTTATCTATGTAATATGTTCGCTTTTTAACCTTAAATATTTTTACAATCTTTTTTCGTTTTACCTCCCCTCTCCCACTATTTCTAGCTATGAAATACTGAGAATAACTTTCAGATTTCCATTCTACCAATTAATAGTTTGATTTCCTATAAAAGTGGTTTTCTTTACGACCGTGTAGTGCCGATTAATAAAAAGATTAAGATGGGGGATTTTTTCTACAGAAATTCGTTTTGTTGTCGTAGGAACGTAAACATATAGTACGCGTTTCCTTTCTTTTTCGTTCCGACTTCATATTTTCCGTGGTCGTTACGACACAATCAGCATAATTATTTTACGAAATTAATGCCGAACGGTTTGAATTTGATGAATTTACATGCTACGAAATTGTATTATTTAATTCATTTTAATGTGCTCAATTTCGGGACGCTATGACGTAATACTAGATAACAAATTAAAAAACTCCCCCCCCCGCCATTGTATAGCTTTGGGCACGACTATTATTGTCGCAGATGTTATGAACCTAATAATATGTAGTAGGCGCGTATCTGGAGGTAAGGGGGCGATACATTTTTTTTTTAATTAACACTCCAATATTGCTCCATAATATATCGGTAAACAGTTACGGATCAAGGAGGGTGGCAATGAGGACATGTGCTCGCACCCGCCCAAACACCGTATTAAGTATGCTTTTTAAGTTTTTCTCGTAACGTTTTCCCGGCACCTCTGTGTACCGGTAGGTCGTGAACAGTGACCCTTTTTTTTTTATGAGTATTTAATCGATTAGGAAATATTGCAATCGTACATTTTTAAATTTATTTCATACGAATAACCGTATTCGAGGTGAGTTTTATTCCATAAAATAACAACGGACTAAATGTGAAATATATTTCCTATGCATTAATGCCCGGAGTATTGCATAGACAATAAATAGATTCTTTGTGCGTGTTTACGATATTTTACTATGCGCCCCTGAAATACGTGCCCGATAATAAGACGTCGGAAATGAACACGTCTTTTTAAGACCGTACTGAAAAAAGTAACCGTTCGCCGAAAAAAATCTCTAATATATATGATATTAGAAAAAAAAAAGGCATATGTATATTTTATTATATTTTTTTTCAAAAACCAGTTTAACGGTTCTCGGAGTATAAAAACGGTCGGGAGGGGACAAAAAAAAAAAAAAAAATAAAAAAACGTTTCCGCCGTTTCATTTATTTCCCCGGATATTTTTATCGGCCGCTCGTCTCCCGTCGATATCCGGCACCGGCGCGCACGCACATCATTCCACCCTACGAGTACGCATTTCCGTAATGGTCCATTATTATATTATATTATAATACATTATACGAAATGATAAATCAGGGACGTTCTCGAACCGTCCGTCGTTGTTCTTGTCGTCGTCGTCGTCGTTACACGAGGCGAAAACCCCTCGGACGAGCCGCAAAATGTACTACTTGTTTCGCCGCACTCGTTCGTCCGGATCACACAAAGGCGTCGTTTAATTACATTTGCGATTTCGCCCCATACGTATTATCGGACGTAATAATATACGGGGGCGCCTTATGTCTCGGTAGGCACTCGACTCTTGACGTTCCGCCCGTTCCCCCACGGCCTTTCGCACCCGCCGTCGTTTACATCGGTTGTTGACATCGCGCTAAGCGCTCATCATCCGCCGCAATATCAGCCGGTCCTCTCCACGGTTCCGCCGCGAAACAGTGGCCTCCGGTGTCCGCCAAAGGGCCGGTGACGTGCCGGACATGCTCCCCCTCTCGCCCCCACATAAAATCATAAAATACGCTATTGGTGTGCATACGGTCGAGTTTTTGCCCGCGTGAGCTTCTACGGGTGTACCGTTGATTGATGTCGTGTCGGCAAACGAAACGCTCCGATTTCTCGCCCGCGGTACCGCCACGAAAATTTCTATCGCCAACTCTGTGGTAAACCGATTGGGTCGCGTCTGCAAATCAGGGGTCGTTATTATTAACGTGCCGAGGACGACACCAACGCCAATAATACAACCTTTTCGTCTAATCGTCTAATTTCCTATTTCTTTTTCGCTTATTTGTAACCTCCGGGAAGCCCGTACTGTCGGTACAAGAACGGTATATAAACGGCCACCGTTGTACAATTACTCTCGGGCCGTGCTCGTGCCTCGCGTTAATGCGTCCCACGTTCAGCCCTCCGGCCCTATTCTGATCGCTCTTGAGTTTCGTATGATCAGTTTTATTATTATTTGTGTTTAACGTTGTAGGTAAAGCAACTGAACTTCGCTCTGTCTCCGACTCGTTATTCAACCCTTGTAACCGGCGGACGTGGCCGTCATCGAATAAATCGTACGGGCGTTAGCCCTGGGACCGCTACACGACGGTTAAACCGTAGAGGATTTGGTTTTTTTGTTAATTTCCCGGGCGGTTGCCTGTCGGCTACAATTACGGACCGCCCGGCGACCGGGAAATTTCGGACAGGGGCGGACCCGCAAAACGTACGGCACCGCCACCACCTCCCCCGCGGCAATGCCGGTCCCGTCGATTTCGATTTCGCATATTTTTTTACGCGCGTGTTTAAATATTGTAAAATATTCACTCGGCCGTTGGCCGTATAATTGTAAAAACGCGCCGTGTTCAAAAACGGAATCGCCCGGACAAATGCGCGCCGGCAGCAACAAGCGAAATAATAAATTTTATTCAATTAAACAGGGGCTGCCCCGGCGGTGACGTTCGTCCGCGGCGCTTCGGGCCGTCGCCACGGTCGCGGTTTGTCGGTGTCTACGCCCGGGATTTATCATCATTTTTATTGCACGTTTTCGCCTGACCGCATGCGCATTGGTATATAAATAATAATAATAATAATAATATAATATACGCCCGTATTATTATTATCGCCGTACGTTGTAATAAAATATATTTTATAGACCGGGATAAACGGATTATTACAGTCGAACGTGGTTAACTCGAACTCCTTCAACTTGAACTTCATCAACTCGAATTTCTTCAATTCGAAATCGTCGATACCTCAACCTATTCCCCCCCCCCCCAGTCCGTAGAATATCCTATTTAAACACAACAAACAAATCTCGTTTAACGTGAATAAGTCGAAGTTTCGACTTTTTCTGAAATTTGTAAAATTATGATATTTCCCTCGTGCATGTACATTTACCATCGAAAATAATTATCATTGGTGTTATCGTTGCCGATAAGTGGTCTGCCTGACTGTCTCTGTACCTCGACAATTTGTTTTTTTTTCCGCCCAATATGACATCCACAAGTTCAGCCACTGGACCAAGGGATTATTAAAAATTTCAAACGCCAGAACCTGTTACGGGTATCGGATGGTGGGAAAATTGATATTTTACAAGCGAATCGAATGTCCAAAAATGCTCGTGACCATGTAACACCACAAACCGTAGTAAATTGTTTCCGTAAAGCTGGCATTTCAGGCGAAAATATAGAAAATACGTGAAGAAATTACAGTGCAAACGGTTACGATAAATAATTGGGACCATTTGTGGCAAGGTGTACATATTCTTTTCGACTACTATATCAATATGGGCAACGGCTTGGATATGTGCGGATATTTGTCAGATTTAGACCTTTTTGTCATCTGTAAGGGCTGTAACGAGTTCTCAATCATCGGACGAAGAAGAGGAACACGAATGCCCTGAACTCCCCATCACCACGACTGAACAAGCACAGATACATTATAATGAATTGAGACACAATTATCGAAAACAATCCAGAGATCAGTGAGTTTAAATCTTTAAATTTAATTGAACGATTCACTGTAAATGCTGCGATCAACAGCAAAAGTCAAAGAAAAATAAATACTTTTTTTTTTATAAATAATTTTCCGTTTCTAATTTTCGTTTATACATTTTGTTTAAATTATACATACATATATAAATAGTAAGTACATACATTTTTAAAAACTTCTAGAACTTTTATTGTCGGTCATTTGGATTATTCGCAATTCTTGGATAACTCGAACTTTATTGTCGGTCCCTTCTTCAACTTCGAGTTAACCAAAGTTCGACTGTATTATTATCATTATACGATGCGTACGGTACCGTAGTCGTTCGTCGTATGATTCAATGTTAATCCCACGTAATATCATCGTATTGCCCCGTTGTTATTACGAAATTATTATTACTCGTATTTCGTATTTCGCGTTTTTATTTAATATATATATATATTTTTTTTTTTCCGCCAACGCCCGAATCGGCAGCAAAGAGCACCAGGCAGTGCCCCAGCACCACCAGCAGATACCCTCCGGTCGGAAACCATTAGCGACAAATGCCGTTATAACAGATGTTATATATACTCTCGTTTAGTTCACTAACGAACAGAAATATCGCCGAAACGGCTACAATAGTCTCCGTCGTGTTCGATTGCGTATACGTATCGTTATAAAATATTTTGTTTAAACGACAATCGTATTTTCGGAACGGCGATACACGTGTCTATCGATCGGCCGGTATACATGTACCGTATAATATGTTCAAAAAAAAAATAATAATAATAATACCTTTTTACAGACGACGGGTATAGTTGTGATGGTCGGACTAGAGTGGAATCGCATTTTTATCCGTACGCAAAACGATAAATCGTAGCCGACCGCGGAAAAATCCGTCGATAAATCCGCGCCTACACGGATTTTCGTATATTTTTATGCGGCCGAACGAACGGCACGACGTGATGAACCTCGTGTCGAATTTTCGACCGTTTTTGAATAGCCAAACAAATGTCCACACGCGTAAAACCGATTACATATTTACTGAAATAATTCGAAAATTTTACCACCACAAAAGAGGAGTCGTTCGGTGAACATTGCAGGTCTATACGGTTATTTTTAAACTGAATTACAACGAGGACAATAAAAAAAAAAAAAAAAATCCAAAATAACAGAAAACCGTTATCGCGCATATATTACCCGTTATTGGAAACTACAGGGAACATAAAAAAAATGACGTCCTCAATGCACCAGGAAAAAAATAAATAAAAAATCCTTCTGACGTTTTTCGATTGGATCATGATTTCCTTACTACACATCACAGTAAAACCTATACAATATCCTTACTACGCTCAGAATCTAAAAAATCTTTATTTTACAAATTATATTTATTTCGAGATTAATGGAAGCTATAATGGCAATTTTAGTGTTACGAACCCAAGGCTTCTGAACTATCGAAATACATTAATTGGTGTTGGCCACGTCGTTAATACTTCAACCAGTGAATTACCAGTGATAGGTATTTATTGTTATCGATTCCAAGACGGTTTGATACGAATTTCCACTCGGACGGAATATACCGAAAAACCATCTCGGCCGACCCATTTATTGAAACGGTCAATAAATAAAATAAGGTGTTCGAAATTTGTTTGGTTATCGGTTCATATAATCTAAGACGTCTACTTTGTCGTAACTACGTGCTACGTCAGTCTTCTAGAAATAATTTTAACTAACAAACTAAGCATCGGTAAGAAAATAATTTGGATATTTTTATACTAAAATGTATAAGTTTTTACTTTGAAACTATTATTAGCTATTAAACTATCCAAAACGAAACGAGATGCTTTTCTAAATTAAAATTAATATCCAACGGAATGTAATCGCATAACAATATAATGTGAGAAATACGTATTGACCCTTATCTCGAGTCTGAGCTTTTAACTGACCATATATCTCGGGTTAATTAGTCTGTGGTTAAAGCACAGTTAAAAGTTTAACCACATAATAATAAAATCACGTTTCTATAGTTAAACTGAGGTTTAACATTATAGCCGGAGCTTAAAGTCTCTTAAGTGGCGTTTAATGGAATGGGTTTAAATAATATTTACAATAAATCGACGAGGGAAACGTAATGAACTGTTTTTTTTTCTTTTTATGTTATTTTCGAAACTCTAGTACAACTCGAGTTATTTAATACGAAAACTTTTTATTTATTTGTAAAATAAATAATCCTGTTATACAAATATATTTCCATTGCTTGGCAATTCCATGTATTATCTATTCAAAGGAAAAAAAAATGTATTTCAATTAAAGTAGTTATATTCATTGTAGTTGTACAACAGAATACTAATCTATTTAATACATAGTCAATATGCATCAAGTACTCCGGACATTTTTTAATTTTAAATGTTAACATATTCGTATATCTTATTGTTTTTTTTTTTTTTTTTTACAGACGGATTCGTTAGTTTCGTTCAATTGAATTTCTTTACTTTTTTCATACTATTTTACTATTTTAATAACACGGTTCTATTATTAAACTGTCGTCATCAACAAACCACGTAGTTTCTATATTTATCAGCTAAGCATTAGATTATAATTTGCTGTACGATTACGAAAACGAATCGTATACGAAAAATAGTTACAGTATGTTTTGGTAAATTAATACATTTACAAAAAAAAAAAAAAAACCATTTATAATATCATTAAAAAATTAATGGGGAAATATACAAGCCAAAAATATTGACTGATTTACAGCCGGGAGTGTTGAAAACAATATCTCCAACACATATTGAAATTTCAGCTGCCCGAGTTCGTAAAAATAAAGTAAAAAGCCACAAACAAGCTATTGATCATTTTTAACAACATAACGATTTTAAAGCGCGTAGGTATACCATATTTTTTCGGTGATGTATATCCCGTGGTTAACGTTTTATAAACGACAACTGACACCCAGACGCAGAAAAAAAAAAATCGTACATCTGTTGGCGACAAAACGAATAGTTTTTCGACACCGGTACATATGGAACATAAATTATGAATGACAAAACGAACATTTTTACGTAAACGTTTATTATGTCAATGTTTCTTCCAAGAATTCGTAAAAAAATATATATATATATATATATATATATGTATATTTATTTAACTTATATATTACGCATGCCTACGTTTAAAAAGCCAATAGCTTATTTTAGATTCTTAACAGAACGTGGAAGCTGTATTGGTTTTACAATGATGTCTTCTACATTTTTTTTTTTCCATTTTACATTTTTCGTGGCTATAAACATGTTCGAAAAGTTTCCGTGCAGCAATTTCGTAGGCAGGTACCTCGGTAATTGAACATAAATGGCACTTTAAAGTTTAAAGCGGTTATTTTTCGAATTTCCCGGTACGAAACCTTGAAAAGAGCAGAAAAAAAAAAGAAAATGATTAAACGAAACAAAATAGAACAAAGCATTAAAACTTTGAACAACTTTCGATCGTTTTTTTAACGCAATAATTGCCAAAGGGAATTTAAAAAACGATAATAGGTTATTAATACGTTATACGTACATCTCGTGGTCTCTGTATTTCATTTTTCGTGTATATATATATTTATTCAACGATTATCGATTATTTGCATATTTTAGTTTATCTTATACAATTGGTATTTAAACTCAAAGGGTCTGCACTCTGGTGGCCGTTTATTGTGTCAAAACATTGGGGCGCCCTCTACGATAACAATTATACTGTAGCGTAATACGCATGCGTACAACAAAGACGTTTTGATTTGTTCATTTTTGTCGTAATAATAATCGATTTTGATTTTTTGGAATCTAGATCGTAAACCTAACTCTATTTTATTACTTTCAGGCTGACATTTTTCTCCGTGCCTATTTTATATTTCTTTTGTTGTTATTTGTAGTGGCCTACTTGATGAGGTTTTCTATTTAAATCGCTAGTATGCAAATATAAACTAAACACTATCAATTTAATTTTCAGATTATCCTTCAGTGCGGATACAAACAAAGTGGAATTTTGATTTTGAGTTGTGCACCTTCATTTCGCGGTCTTTAACAGTCCCCAACTAACGTTAAAATGTCTGCATGTCCCCACGATAGTTACAAATATTCCCTCCACCGACGACGTGAAATTCGACTCTTCGACGAGTACTAAACCGTCGAAAACAAAACGACAATATAATATATAAACCGAGCGATTGAACCTTTTTTTCAGTCATTATCGTTTAATGATCGTACTCGCGATAGCACGTTAACACATTTTATGCATTTTTGATTTATAAACAGTGCCCGTAACCATAGGATTTACCGTTTATGAATTACAACAGTATAACATTTAGACCGGACGGAAGGGCGAACGTCTAGAAATAGAAATTCGATATGTGCGTTTACCCTTCATCTGGTCTAAAATCGAAAGACAGCTTGGGGACTGCCGGTATCGGCGGGTACGCGTACGAATATTTCACTTAGAGAAATAATATTATATTTCCGAAACTCTGTCGAAAACGGTGCCCGTTAAAATAGCGTTAAAACAATGCTACGGGCGAATCGACCGACGGCCGAGCCAATAAAATAAAATATCATCAACGAAAACCATATATATATATATATACTCAAAAAAAGGTTCCGATAAAAAATAGAAAAAAAAATTCGTCTCTATGGGCGGATTCGTCGGTATACGATGTATTGTTGCGGACTATGCCGCCCGTGACGTGGTTGTCGTCGATTGTTGTTTTGTCGACACTGCCGATTACACCACGAGAGCCGCATGCGAAAACGGCCTCGGTTCGACCCGACCGATTCGCTAAATAAATATTTATCGTGATAATTCTTGGCGGGAAGTTCGTGTTTATGTGTATTATTACTAATATTATTATTATTATTATTATTATTATTATTATTATTATTATTATTATCATCGTCGTCGTCGTCGTGGTCGTCGTCGTCGTCATCATCGCGGCGGTGGGCGAGCCCCGTGAGTGTATATGGGCGGTAGGTACACAAAAGACGTGTAACGATTACCGTGCCCGTTCGCTATTAAATAATGCAAATAGGGAAACGGCTGTACGTACGTATATTATAATATTATAGGTATACGCAGTAGTAGTAGTAATAATAATAATAATAATAATAATAATAAAAGTAACAAGTGAAAGGCCGCCGTCGTCGTGGTGGTTTTTTTTTTTTTTTTAATATAAACGGCTCGGATTATTATTATAAATATTATAGAACGGACCGATTAAAAACGAGCACGCACGAAATAATATGACTATTATTACTATTACCGTCTATTTTATAACGTCATAGTGGGTTAAGTCGGGAATCGCCTCGTGCCTCGATACCGGTAACAAAAAAAAAAAAAAAAAAAAAAAGGGTTACGGCGGTTTTTTTTTTTTTTTTTCTGCGCTATCCAAACGCACCCGCACGCCGATAAATCTGTGTACTTGAATTTTTTTTTTTTTTTTTGTCGTTTTACGACAAAAAACCGCCCGACCCTCATATGCGGGCTCGGCGAATGAACTGGGGGGGGGAAAAATAACAAATGCGTATAACCCGTACCCCGCGTCTGAGTTTTACACTTTAATATTATTACCGAACACCGAAAGAGACCTCCACTCGTATCGCGGCTGTATGTTATTTTGTTTATTATCATTAATCGTTCCGGGCGAATCAAAAAAAAAAAAAAATTGAAAATATAATAATCGTATATTATTATATTTTTTTAAAAATAATAATAATAATAATAATATTCGTCGTGATCGATCGTCGTCGGCGCCCTTGACCGGGTAAACGCAAGAAGAGTTATTACTCGCCGAATATAAGTATTAATAACATCTACTGCCGGCTGCTGCTGCTGCTGCTGCTGCTGGTCGTTCACTAAAAACACTAAAAACGTTTATAAAAAACATATTATCAGGTGTACGAACAAATATTATACCGCCCGTGACATGTGAAATAATTTGTACTTATGAATAATAATTTTCGAATTTGACAAACGACACCGTATGCGCTATATTATATATTATTACGTATTATTAGTGTTATACACTACTCGCCCCCCCCGCCCGGTCGGGTCTCGGATTCGGGCCGTGTTTACGTAAAAAAAAAAAAAACAAAAAAAAAATGGGAAAAAAATGACCGAGACACATACTTCACACCATGGGTGGGCTTACCTCCGCCGTAGGTGGAAAGTCGGCAATGGAATTTTATTAACATCTGTACGATAAATCGCTGCTGCTAAATGAAAACACAATTCCCAGCGAAATTCGTCTAATCGAAATGACGTATTTTTTTACGATTTCCGTTCAAATTTATACGCTTATAATAAAACAAATTGAAAAAAAAAAAACCTACTACATAACGCTTAACTATTTTTTAACCTTGTGTACAATGATCAATCATTTCTGGTCGGCCAAATCAATTTTATCCAGACAAAAACTAAAAAAACTAGACAACTTAAAACGCCTAGAAATAGTTTTGGAAAATAACCTAAATAATTTGAAAATTTATCCACTCGTAGAAAGGGCTAATAATATTCTGTGAATATGTCAGGTCTTTACGATTATTGTGAACCGAGTTAATAAAACACATAGGAATAATCGAATATATTCACGTTTTTCTCAATTATAAAAAAAAAAAAAAAAACTACAACGAAAAATGACCCCCACTAACGTACAGACTTGATCCGACATTTTTTCAAAATGAAGACGCCACACGTCGGAGAATCGGAACAGGACTGGTAGGAAATTTGTCTGCGAACACAAAAAAATAAACAATAAACGCACGTCGTTGTAAAACCAATCAAGTCTAAAATAAGACTCGTGTTCGTGCGATATAATATTATTATTTCGAATAAGTAATACGATATTTGTATGCAACTTCACAGAAACCTCTAATATATAAAATATACTCGGGTGTGTACGTTCGAAACGTTTTTCTTTCGTGTTAATAACGTGTAAATAATATTATAGTAAAATAAACGTCGTCGTCCGTGTATTTCTTGGCCACCCTTCTCTCTCTGGTGTTAGTTATCACGGATTATCCTTACCGATATTATACGTTCCGGGTAAATAAACTGAATCCCAAAAGCAATATTGTGCAATCCGCACGATCGTAAAAAAAAAAAAAAATAATAATAAAAATGTTATTACGAACCCAGTTCAAGATTAGATGACAACGTACGGCAGTTAATTTGTTCGAGATACGAATATTATTTAGGCAATTCACATTATTTAACTGAATGCCACGGTATATCGTTGAAATCAAAAAAACGATTTTTATCGGAGCTCGGCAAACCGGTGACCCGAAAATCAACAAAAAAATGAAACCGTAATAAACGTATCGCCATAATATTATATTGCGCTGTTGGTTTTTAAACGTTTTTTTTAAATAACCTGTAGGCAGTCTAGACAAATGTCTCAAATAAATTACCGCCGGACGAATGGTCCCCATATTTTAATGCGGGATGTGATGGATCCGGAGCACTTTTACTAACTAAAAAAGTTTTTCCCGAGTAAAAAAAGACATTTTTAGTAAAATTAATAGCATTTCCGTTACGCTCAGAATTTAAAACTGTCAGAAAAAAATATTTTTTTACTATTCCGGTGGTGCCTACACCCCTTAAAAAAATGACGCAACCGCATGGGTTCACGGAGGCGATGGGTGGATACTGTTTAACGATGTACGGACAAATTTCAATTACCTAAAATACAAATTTGAACTGTAGTTGTTTGGAAATCGGGATATAATTCCATGGTGTATATTATAAATGCATAACACATAAATGAAATGTCATCTGAATCTAAAATAATCTACAGTAAACAAAATGGGATTGATCGAAAATTATAATGTTCTACCGATAAATGACAACGGACCGAAAATGAAAAATAAATGCAGACTTTTGCTAACGAAATAAACTCGTATATATAATAATTGTTGATAGTTTCGTCTGAGGGCGAGCGAACGTCGGAACTTCAATAAAAATATAACAGTAGATTTTTACTCAAAGCCACATCGGGTTTGTGTAAGTGGCTTAATCGACCACATTCAAATTATGTGCCTTGAGTCAATGTGATGATTTGTAAAGAAAAAAAAAAATACAAGTTTTTTATTAAAATATTATTATTTGGGCGAGCGGGTGCCAGTAACGGTTTTAAGAGGGACAACAACAGGTGAATCGCCTCCCCCCTTTTTGGACCGTACCTTTATAAATTGGAATTATATATTTTTTTAGTTTCTCCACAGATTATAAATAATCGTTTTGATAAATCCATCCTGACATCGTTGATTCTTTACGAGTAAAATTGTTTAAATTGTATTTCAATCAGGTAACATATGTTAAAAACATTTTTTTTGAATACTTAACTTATAACCGCACTTTTCAATCTGTGTGTCTGTTATCACTTTTTCCTAGCCAAAGAGCAAAATCGAAACTTATAGTTTTTCGCAATCCATTCCTTATTAAATAGGACAAATCTGATCAAACCCGATTTTTTTATATGTTATTAAAAAAAATTTCAATGACGCCATATAGGTTATACTAGTTTATGTTTTTTTTTTTTTATAACATGCATAGGGTTGTTAGTATTTTATGATTTTAGCCCACCTGCTCTTGAACGTCGCGTATAACCGCCACTGGTTGACTAAGGATATATACTATTAAAACATTCTCTAGTGTTTGATTTAAGGAAAAATGTCTGTAAATCTCTGGTTTAATTTGTAAGTAGTTAAAAAATATTGCAAAGCTCGTGATACTAAAAAGGATATTGTATGTTTTTTTTTTATATAAATACCTATGTTTGATTAAAATAATGTCGTCGTGAAAGTAGTTCAAGTATATATATATATATATACCTGTATAACCGTAACGAATCATTATTGTTCCAAGACCGCGGGGGAAGACGAGTGCCAGTGATCGTGAAAGTTAAAAAATAAATTTTAAATTTAAAAAAAAAAAAAAATAGTTTAGTATTCTGCCCAGGGGCGGGCCGATTGTATATTAAGCGGAACGGGCGCTCCTAGACAAAAAAGGGTGGGCGGATATTCGACTATTGAGACATAGAAACTTGGAAGAAATATTAATTTAATAAAACGACGTGCCTGGCACGTATTATAATACGAGTATTACAGCTCGAGTCTAGTAAAAACCTACGGTAAATTATAGCGGATGGGGTGGTACTAGTCCGGTTCGGTCTTCGGGTAAAAAATTCTCGGGCCGCCGCCGCCGGTCATACCAGAAATAACGGCACCGATTGCCGGGAAACCGTATACAAGTGTATCGTGTAAAAAAATAATTAAAAAAAAAAAAAAAAAAATGTACGTACGAATATAAGAAAACAATTTATTATGTAATACGGGGTTTGTCGGCGGTGTCACCGTTAATACGGCGATAAATATTTATGAACGCGTTACGGTGTTACACGCACACTCGTGTCTATATTATTATTATTGTTATTATAGTTGTGAACTGAAAATATAATCTAAGAACGACACGTATAACCTATTCGGTTTGTTTCCGAGTTGGTAGTTGCCGAATATAACGTGACAGATGTAGGGTATACTTACACGTTATTATAATATTACTATACGCACACGCCTCTTTTTTTTTTTTTTTTGAATTTCCTCGTTCGTATAATCCGTCGTGTGAAAGAGTTCCGACAAATATATATATATATATAAATATATGAATGCGTTTAAACGACACCGTGGACTACGCGACGTTGACGTAAAAACGTTTGGGGTTGATAAAGTGTGTGTGTGTGTGTGTGTGAGAGAGGGGAAAAAAATGAATAGTTTTTTTTTTTTTTTATTTATTTCTCTTCTTGAAACTGGTTCTGACCCGAACGTGAAAAACGCTAATCCGCCGGACGAAGAGCGTAACTAACGACGTGACATTGTCGAACGGAGGGTAAAACGAAATAATAATAATAATAATAATAAAAAAAAAAAAAATAAAATAAAAATCCCTGCTGGGCACGCCGAAACGCATTTCGGATTCCCGAATCCGTTTCGGGTCGTTACCGTTCTCGTCGGATCGTCGAATCCGTGAGATCCGCCGCCTAGTCGTGTGTAGTTTATTATATTATATACGTATATACATGTCTCTGCTCGGCAACTATTCGGCGCAATTGTACAATAACGACTTAAATTTTTTATTTTTATTTTTTTTTTTTGTAAACAAAACGTGAGTTTAAACACCCCAATTAGTTGGTACGTGTTTTCATATAATTTACAGTACGCTGTACAAAAACACACACACACGTTATAATATATAATCGAAATACGAACATTCTATTTAACGAATACTGTTCGTTATGCCGGTGATTTTTTTATATTTTTATATACAGTGTGTCCCGTTTTAAATTGTACCACTAAATATCTCAGCCCGGTAATCTTAGATTGAAATACGGTTTGCCGCAATAGCTCAGGGGTACTGAAGTACACATTTAACCATACAAATTTTTTTTTTTTAAACTGCAACACCTATTTTTGTCACCGGATATGAATAGATTAATTTATTCCGTGTAATTTTAATCCATTGACCATAGTTCTAAACCTAAAACTGAATGAGTTACAGCTTGTTGAAGTTTTAAAATAATTAAATTTTTTCGATTTTACCGAAAACATTACACGCTTGAATTGAGTGATTATTTCATAGATTTTAATTAAGAATGTGAAATAGGAAATTAAATAAAAATTACTCCGTTACATTGTTTTGACTTATGTTTATTTTTTTTATCTAAATAAAATTTTCAAAATTTCCTCCGTTTTTTTCTAAACACAATTCCAGTCGACGACTCACTCCTCTATATAGGTAATGCCAAAATGTGTTGATTTTGTTAATTGTCTGCACGCTACCGTTATTTTATTATTTAAATCCTGTAAGTTTGCTGGTGGAACTGCATAAACAACATTAATATACCTTTTGAAATATTCGAAATGGGTAATTAATTAAAAAAAAAAAAAATTTACCGTATCCCAGAAAACGACGCCTTGGACGCCGGCTATAATATTTCGTCTTCATCGCCTCCGCCGGTCACCGTCCACGCCACCTATCTTCAACGATTATTATTATTCCCCGACGAGTGCGTTCCGTTCAAACCGTTTTCTCGATATTCTCCGTCTAAGACGGCGCCCACGTTACCCGTTCGTCTTCACTATGCGCCCAGGTGTTTTTTTTTTTTCGGTGCCTTTCGATACGCCGTTCCGATCTCCGGATCGGTATTGTCGCCGAGACCCTTTGCAAATCTCCGCCCGACTAAATTCCGGGCCATAATACGCATACGCGTATATTATCGTGTCGGTTGGGTTACATCGCTGCGTGCCACGTGCGCGACGATTATAAATATCCTATAATAAAAACAAAAATAATAAACGAATAATTACGGCGGCGCGCCGGCTCGAAACAGCTGGCGGGACGGCTGCGAGGCGTTTTCGGTTTCTCCCGAGTCCCGGGTCACCCCTCGACCGGGCCGTGCGTATACCCCGGGGCCGCCGCATCTGTGCAAACAATCCCCCGGGGCGGCTGCCGTACTCGTACTGTACGTTTGACGATATAAATATATATATATATATATATATTCATACACGAGTATATACGTGTATACGTATAATAATTATAACCGCCGAAGAAACCGCCGGAATGCCGACCGTCGCGCCTATGTTATTCCGTTTTCGTCGACGGTCTCCGCGGGCCGGGCGTTTAACGTGCAACAGTACAATACGGCGGCACAGGTGCCCCGGGCAGAACAAACACGGCGGACGGCCTCGGGCCCGCGGTCTCCGCGACGACACCGCCGTCGAAAACCGCGGCCGGTCGCCCCCGGGGTCCGCCGGTACGCGGCGCGGCCGCTCTTTGTCGCGCGCCGACGACGATCAAGACATGGGTAAAAAACAATACGTAATAGTAAAAAAACCGTTTCGTTCGCTTTTGAACGCGTCCGGACCGACGTTTTCGCCCCGTTATCCGTATCGATATAACCCCTTTACCTCGCGACCGAAAATACCGTACATATTGTATTTGAGATAATCGGAGATTATCGCCGCGCCCGTTTTTCTTATATCGCCAAACTGCGGGAACTATATCGTTGAATTAGTAAATTCGTTTCATAACAAACTCCATTCGCACACTAATCCGCAAATCAAAAAAAATTATCATCTAAAACACTACCCCGATAACCCTCGACGTAGACTTAAAAGCAAACGGTGTAGGGATCTTTTACATAACTAGTCATTAGTCAATAGCCAACGCACGTGCCGGGTGTTTTCAATGGATAACGTCCCATCCTTATTATTCACCGTCGTTCTATATATTCTCTTCTTTTTTTTTTATCAAATCTAATTATTGTACAACGAATTGTATAGATTGTAGGATGTAAATATTAAAAAAAAAAAATCTATGTTGTTATGTGCAACGATTACCGAAAACATCACGTGATTTACCCCCGAAACCTTAGGGTCATAAAAAGCCACGGCATTTTTTTGCGGACATTATTATTGTTCGGGGACGCTGGGGACTCCGCCACTGGGGAAATGACCGGATTCTCTTTTTACCTATACGTATCTATAGCCGTCATCGTCTTTGCCACTAATACGCAGTTAATCCCAGGAGTCTCGTATAATCACGGTCGGCGGCGTGGTGATGGGGTTTTTGAGAGGAATGAACGGAAATAAAAAGGGGCTTGGGAGGCTAAGACCCCCCCCCCCCAAAAAAAAAAAAAATATAATCGTGTTTTATATGAAATCATAATATGCATATGTGAAGCGAATGATAAGTTAAGTCAAGCGGTCAATTAAGACTCAAGACTATCACGCTTTAGATCAGAAATGAAAGTTGCCAAATATTGTATTATAAATTCTTGGCAAAAAGAAAAAAAAGATTTTAAAATTGACGAATTAAAAGTACTATGTCTCCAAACAAATATACCCAAATTCATACAAATTATTGGAAATGGCAAACACACTTTCAAATTAGCTCATCGAAACGTGAGCGTAGTTTTTCTGCTATGAGGCGATTATAAACTTGGTTAAGAACATATATGGTTCAAAATCGTTTTAATTCAATCCTTATTCTTAATAATAATAAAAAATAAATTGTAAAAGCTATTGGCAATGACTGAATAGTTATCAAATTTGTAGAAAAAAAAATAGAACAATTGTTTTACAATATTTTGAATTAACTATATTAACTATTTAATTTTTAATGTTCTTTTGTGGGTGTATTTATGTGTACTTGCAGCCTACAGGCTACTAACATTTGTTATGATTATTAATTAAATTTAACAAAAGATACGATGTAATGAGGTATATGTTTTGACTATTTTTAATCATGTTATTTGTATTAGGTTATTTTTTTATATTTTTTTTTTTTTTTTTTAGTAAATTTTTCAACGGATTTCCGCCTATGTTGGGAGACCACGGCCCACGGGAGGTCCGGGTGGCTCGTGACTCATATGAGAATCTGTTACTATGAATCAATTGTTAGTTGCACACACATAGCCTATAATACGCCAAGGAAATTATTATCGACAAGCCTGTACGGATATCGAACGTCTTGAACTCTATAACCTATATCCCGTAAAACCATTTCCGTAGTTGTACGCCTAACAGCAATATTTAGAGAATAGTCTTGGCGGAGCTAAACATGCTCCTAAATAATAAATATAGCAGATTGGATGTAGTCGAATTACTTAAATATCACAAATATTTTGACGAGTATTTATAAACTTTAGAGGGGGTGGGGGGGGCAATAAACACCCTAGAATTATGCGATTTTTGTTTTATTGACACAGGGTATTCAAAATTTGGTTGGCCTTATGAGTAAAATATAACGGTATATAGGTATATATGTTTTAGGATTTTTTTTCTTTATCAGATTCTCTTGTTCTCGTGATACCGTGTTCCTTAGATGATAATTATGTTCCCCAAAAATGTGTCCAGATTATTTAAATAATTTTTTTTTTTTAATATCGCTAGCGATGTTTTTAGGAACAAATATATATTTGTAGTATTGTATATCGAAAATTATCCGAAGAAAAAAAACAAATACATGGTTAATTTTTATTTTTAATACTAATAAATATTTCAAGTTTTACCAATCGTCCGGGCATTTAACCCGTAAATTTGTTGTTAATTTCCGGCGTCGGCACTTGCGTCGACGGTTGATTAATGGAAATTACCGATAAATTCGCATTTTAGAGGGCCCGAACGAATTGTGAAATATCCAGGCGGTTTATATCGGCGGCAATATAATACGAATAGGTTTCAAGTTCGAAGTTCAAAGACGTCGGGCGTCAGTCGAGCGTAATACACGGTATATAATATATAGGTATACCCGTATGCGTACCGGTGCGGATGGTCGTGTCTGTATTTATAGGGAGCAAACAGAGCGCGAGGGGAGCCCGCCGAGTCGGGCCGGTGATACGGCGAAGACCCGCGGGGCGAACACCGGTCAGACCGTTCGGGACGTTCGGCTTTTCGATATCCGTCGTCTCTGTCGCCCCGAGGATTCGCTTTGTGTGCGCCGCCGTCGCGGTGACAGCCCGCTGCCGACAGAAAATTAACAAAAAATAAAATAAAATATACCATATATATATATCGGAAAAACGATTTTACCGTATCGATTTACCCGGCGGCCGCGAGCCGATCGCTTACATGTCGTTTAATCTCAAACGATGGCGTGCCGTTCCGATTTGAGCGAATGAAAAAAAAAAAAAAAAAAAAATGTAAAAAGCCAAGAGTTTACAGACGAATAACATATTAACAATTGTATGTATTCGGAATTACGAAAATAATAAATAATACCGCGCACGGATTAATATTGTTAATTTTTATTTATACAACGAAAAAAAATTTAAGGGGAAAAAATAGCAATTTATTTTACAATCGAATTAATAACGGGCGGTAAAACGCGAAATTATTTCAATCGCATTGGCCGCCGTTTGAATGCCACGAAAATGTGTATACGTCGAAATATCGATATCGACAAGCGGTTTCGAGCCACGGAATTTCTCAAAAGAAGACGGGCAACCATAGTTTCGACCGGAAAAAAAAAACCACTAACTTCTCTAGCGAAGTCTTTAAACATACATGCCGGTTTTTATGTAACAAAAATAATAAAAATAATATACGGTGCTTGGTATTGCGGCAGGGAGGCTAGTGTAAGCTTCATGACTAGATACTTGTAACAGTAACAACGGCTATTACTTCTTTACACGTTACCGCAGTGTGACGGCTGTAAAATCATTTTTAACGGCCAAAATTTGCGGTCTCGTACACACGTCGGTACGTTATTGGCACAAATAGCCCACGTTTGGTTTGTTTATCAGACATTTATAATATAGTATTTAATCAGGATTGCGTTGTTTTAGATTATTCTAGAGGGGCGAAAACTTTGGCGGACGTTTAAATTAATCCTACACGTTGCGATTTTACGCCCCTCTCGTTGCCGTTATATTTCTCGAAACTATAATTATACTACGAAAATAAGCCCGTGGAGCTACATTTCGAATCAGAAAGGGGAAATTGCCGACCGTCGCCTACTGAAAACTCATATTTTAATGCCTCATCACCGCGATCTACGCATTTTTAAGTCGTTATCTTATTATTCGCCATGTACTATGCCTAGCAATTTCAGCTTCACAACTAACTCTATCAATCCATCTTTGTCTCGGCCGTCCCAGCGGCCGTTGCTTTCCATTGGGAATCCGTTTCGTCGTCTTCCCAATTGTCTGATCCCCGTGATCTTTCCATATATGTCCTCCTGCCCAGCCCGTACACGTTTACTCTTCGTCATCGCCACTATAAATCCGCTTCACCGGACTTTTCCCCGAGCTGCAAATAGGTCCGTCGTTCCCGCGGGCTAGTTGAACAATATTTCATATTTGGTTTTCGGGCCTATCATTCGTAAGTTCTTCGTCTCGAATATATATATAGCTTCGTGTTTCGTAGTCGTCTCGTGTCTCACTCGCATACAAACAGGGGTGTGTTTGCGCGAGGACACTACGGGTATTTGTCCAGGGCCCATGCGAGAATCCCAAGGCCCACCAACGGGATTCAATCGTCGTTTTAATTTTAATTAATCATTGCGATACGTACGTTCGAATATCGTTTAGTATACTATTGAACATTGACCGGTTATTATATTTACTAATTTATAATATCGTTTAAAATCCGTAATAACCGGCCAAATTTCGTATTTCTCTTTGTCCCGGGCCTCGACAAATCCGAATCGGGCTCCGCACACGATGCAATGTAAAACTACATCGTACGGTGTCGTTTTCGTTCCTGACGGGACGAGCAAACTCCGATTTGAAAGGAGATTTTTAGGGCCGAACACGTCGGTCGGCCGTATTAATGCTGTACTCGTTGACGTCCGATTCTTCTGAATAACACACCGGGTGTCATTCCGGCTGTCGTTTTTCACTATATACGCCCGTACTACTTACACCGAAATAATAATAAAAATAACGCTGGTCGTTTTCGACGGGGGCTTTCAGTACTATACAACGTTATTATACGATAATGATATTATTATTATTATTATTATTACTGTTTTAAAGGCGGCCGTAATTATTAATCGTCCCGCGTAATAATTAACATACGACGTGTATAATATTATAATAATATATACATAATGCGTACACGTATGTTTACTCTGGGCTCTAGTAATTATAATTACACCTTGTCAGTGGTCTGTATTATGCACTCGGTAATAATAATATTGTGTTGCGCGCGCGGCGGCGGTTGAAATTCCGAAAGAACGAGAACCCCTCCTGGCCTCCGCCCGCATAGTCAAACCGTTTTACCGAACCGCAGATCAACTAATAATAATTAGCGAAAGGGAATAATTTTTTTTTTTTTTTTACGTAAATATAGCGATAAAACAACGGCGTTATAATACACGGCCGACGACGAGAGCGTATCGAATAAACAATATTGTAACCGGTATAATATTCCCCCACGATACGAAGACTTTTTTTTCTTTTTTTTTTTTTAATTATTTTACGATTTCGATATTTTATTTACACGGGCGTGCGGCGCGTGTACGCGCATACATAATAACATAACGTAACGATATACTCGGACGAAATGAAAGTAAAAAAAAAAAATACCCACGTATACGTTTTTGTAATATCCACATTGCCCCGTTAAATAGTATTATTATTATTATTATTATTATTTTTTTTTTTAAATATAGATACTATATTATTAAAATCCGGAATCGTATTGATATTATAACGTAACGGTTATAATTTGTCCGTTACATAATGCCGAGCACTATAAATATACCGCTCGACGGTGGGCCCACCTGTCGACGGTGCGAAATAGTTGACGGGTCACGATGTAGGAGAAGAATTTAATTTGTATCCGTACGCGACGATGAATGGTCGCCAACCAAGAACGATTCCGGGCTTCGGTTCGGTTAATCGGGTTTGGCAACGTAGCCGTAGACTTTTACGATTTCCGTCGGAAAAATGTGATTACGGATTTTCGGTGTTTTTACAATGGCCATACGAACAACCGGCCAATCAACACTATCGTACATTAGATCCGAAATGAAAGTTGCCAAATATTGTAAGTTATAAGTTCTCGGCAAAAAGAAATAAAACTGATTTTAAAATTGACGAATTAAAAGAATTATGTCTCGAAACAAGTCTACCCAAATCCATACAAATTATTTCAAGTGGCCAACACACTTTCAATTAGCTCATCAAAACGTGAACGTAGTTTTTCTGCTATGATGCGATTATAAACTTGGTTAAAAACATCTACGGTTCAAAATCGTTTTAATTCAATATTAAAAAAAATTAATTTTCGAGCATTTTTCAATAGTCGAAATATTAAATCCGCAAAGAAACCGAAGAAAAAATAAAAAAGCGAGAAAATTTCAAAGAGCTATAACTCAAAATAGGCAAACAATTTTACCAAGTCTATATTGGGGATTGTAATTTAAGAGTTCGGTGAAAATTGTCGATGTGGTTATTTTTAACTGAATTATAAAAAATCCAAAAAAAAAAAAAATTCTAAAAAAAACAGAAAACCGTTGTTGCGTAAATAATCCCCATTATTGGAAAATACAAGGAAAATCAAAAAATCACTAACCAATTATTTAGATGGAAAATGCAACAAAAATACTAACTTGACGTTTTTTAATTGGAACAAGATTCCCTCCCCCCTCAACACAGTAAACCAATACAATCTAAAAACGAATTATTTTATTAATTATATTTATTTCGAGATTAAGTTAACTAGCGATTACAAATTATAGAATAATATAACGATTCTGAGCAGAGTTTGGTTAATCGTGATTTTTACGATTTCTATCAAAAAAAATGTGCTTACGGATTTTCGGTAGATTTATATGGCCAAAAAAATAATTATTTGTAATGAATCTCGTGTCGAATTTTCGAGCATAATTCAATAGCTGAAATATTTAACCCGCAAAGAAACCGAAGAAAGACTAAAAAAACTCGAAAATTTGAAAGAGCTATAAATAATTAAATAATTTTACAGGATGTTTTCGAAATTTTACCACTTCTAGAAAGAGGTAATACAATGTAAATAACCAGTGAAATGTAATTTCAACAGTAATTTTTATCCGATAAACAACCAAAATAAAAAAAAATCGCGGATACTGCTAACGGTTGTGTCACTGTTGTAGGTGAGAAGTCGTGGTATACATTAAGTCCAGAATTCTTTCAGAAAATATGCTACACTTGAAAATCGGAGCGATATCGGTGGTAGGGAAATCGTTTACAGACAGAAAAAAGTACACGTCGAAGTAAAACCAATACGTTCTTCACTTCGCTCAATATCAAAACTGAAAATAACAGTAAACCGTTATAATTCGTTGATAATTCCGTTTTTCGGCCGTTACTAAGGAAACTACAAAGATAACTACAAATAATGGGGCCCCGACTAGATCCCATAACGCTACAATAACGCTTTCCTGTCGGCTTTTTAATCGGAGCAACATTTTTAGTAAATAAAAAATTGTTAACAGGCATCAAAAGAAATAATAAAAACAATAGGCAACTCCATTAAACGCCGTTGCACAGCAATCAATTATTTTATTTACCGTTAATAATCGTTTATATATTGAAAAAAGGCGGAAAACTATTAACCTGGCTATTCTAGAACGTTAAATACTGAGTTTTTAATACACATTAGCGTTGTCTGTACGAAAATATGCACGTATTAGGAGGATACTACTGTCGTAACTGACCGATTATTAGCTATATCCAACTGTTGTTGGAAATTTCAAAAAAAAATGTCATATACACCAGGATAGTGTATAGTTATAATATTTTCAGAGGCCGTGTAGAAAAAGCGAATAAAAATTTACAAAACCCTGTGCCGAGAGCGTAATTGAGCGGGCCGGGGCGAAGGAGACCCCTTTGACTGCCGTGCAATTGTAATTTTCGTATTTATGAATCATTTCAATTGACAGATGTTAATTAGTGGATAGGCCTTTGGCACTCGTGAATAATTAGCGCGATAAAAATGTGAACCCATGTTAGTACTTAAAAAAAACGTAACGTTTGTAACGGACGGTTTTCATATCGCCCCATCCCACACCCGTTAAAATGTAAAAATCTTCCGGCTCTGTGCAAATATATATATATATAAAAAAAAAAAACAATCATATCCGAGCACGTACAATTTATTTAAGACGTTTTAATGAATGCGCACAATTTTTGTTTGTTCCTTTGAATAAATTCTATTCGTTTTATTTGACGCAGACGGGCATTTCCCACGGAATTCGCATGTCGAATACAAAGTAGGATTTACTATTTATTTTATTTTTTATTTTTTTTATTTTTTTTCCTCTCTCGTCTCGCGATGTCTCATCGGCGTCGGCCGACGACTGCCGCCCACGCCCGGAGAATTTCGTCCGGAGAGTTACAATGTCGAATTCATGTGACCGGCGGGAGGCCGGGCCCGGGTCGCGGACGACACGGTCCGTCTCCGGGTCGCATTAGCCGACAAGACGTTTTTATCGATGTTTTTTTTTTTTTTTGTTACGGCGTACGTTCGTTTGTCGGCGGACAATCGAACCCGTACGGTAATAATTTTATACCGGCGCGCAACCACCTGGCCGCGATAATAGAGTAAATGCCAGACGATACGAGAGTCGCTCGTGATTTCCGACAATGTAGTTAGCGATTTTCCGGGGTGGTACCGGATCGCCGCGAAAAAAAAAAAAATCGCGTATAATTGTGCGCGTCCGTTTTGTTTCCGTTTTCTCAACCGGCAGACACTAACAATACGACAACAACAAAAAAAAAAAAAAAATAAAATAATAAAATAAAATAAAATACGCGTACGCGTCTCCCCCGAACGAATTTTACGGTATACCGATACCCGGCGGCGAATGCTAATACGACGGCGCACATTATAATATATTATGTACGTTATAATAAAATTATTCGTCTTATAACCGTGTCGACGTTTTTAAAGGAAAATTATTATTATTCGCATCGGCTCCGATGTATAACGTCTATGACTAATCGTTTAGCCTTTTTCACGCTCACGGTATTTGCCGAGGGTACGCCGCCGCCGCCGCCGCCGCCGCCACCGCTTTTGTGACGAACACACCTGCGCGCGACCCCACGCACATACCGCAATAAAAAAAAAAAAAAACGTGCGGATTTATACTTTATATATTGTTATATAGGATCATGACAATCGTATATATTATTATTATTATTATTATTTTTTTTTCTAATATTAATTCGTCAAATATCGTTTCGTTTCGTTATTTGTCCGCCGGCCCGTGCTCTGTTGTGCGGTTTATATTCTAATCAAGTAAAAAGCCGCCGCCATTACCGAAAACAAAAAAAAAAAATAATTTTCGATTTTTTAATAATAACTCGTACGCCTATTCCCATTCCCGAGAATGAATACGTTCTACCGAACGTTTTAAAACGACACCGGGATATTAATCAGTATTTTTTTTTTTTCGACTTTTTTAAAACGACGTAATATTTATTACGGTTCACCGATTCTGTCAAAGTTATTGACGGTTATTTATTAATCAGTAATGGTATAACACGACGGTTTAAGGCGGTCGAGATTAGTTAAATTTATGTCATTTTATATTTGAATTTAATATTTGCGAGAATATACAGACGTGGCTTTAGCCCGAAGAAACGATTGAAGAAAAATGGAAAGTACATTTTTTTTTTTTTTTTTTTTTTTTCAGGCAGATAACAATATTTCATTTTTGAAGGGAAATAGTCCGACTAAAAAATAAATTATTCATCGGAAATACGTCGTTTGTCCGAGTACATAACAAGGAACATCTATTTCGTTGTAATAATAAAAAAAAAAAAAAAAAAAAAAACAAAAACATTATTATAAAATATGCGTCGATCACACGAACATCTCTTGCGAATTTTTGTCGCGCAGACATGTGTTTTATTTACGTGTTTTATTATACCTCCGTCGGATTTGTCGCGTTTTAATAATATACGGAGCGATTTCCCAGGGTGAAAGGCAGGTAATAGAATAAAATTCCCGAATATCGGCAGCTGTCATTTCTGGTCGGCATTTTCAAATGCGTTCTCATACTTCAAAACATGCCCAATATTGGCGGTCGTTTCATTCGTATACCGCTTTTTTAATAGATACCCTGCCCGTGTCAAGTAGCCCAGCGTTAATTCGCCTTTGTATCGTTCATCAGCCCGGCCAGGCTGGTCACGATATTGTATATATCGAATTCGCGTGCACTTTTCACATGAAGAAAAACGCGGTAAATATCATAAGTACACGACAATCCCGTTATACTCTTACAATCGCACTGTCCATATTACGGTGACGTTCTTACTAAACCAACGCTATTAATATTCCGATTCGGTTACACCGTTCACGCGGCTACAGTCTGAAATAAATTTTCGGTTGTTAACCGCCGGAAAAGTAACTGTAGGAACACGCCCCCGGTGTACGAGGTGTGACAATAAAATAACAAGACTTTTTGAATAAAACCTAGACTATTAACGTTATCTATAAAACGATTATTGAAATATGATTAGAAAACACTTATCTAAAAGTACTATGAACACTGATGGCATCGATTCATTTTCTTATACGTTAGTAGCCTTGTTATTAGTGCAAGTTCGACTATACTGCCGAAAAATGTTAGATATAAAAATCGAACAACATGTGTTAACATTAAATTTCTTGTTAAATTAAAAAAATCTGCCGCGGAATCGTTTCGTATGTTATGTGAAGTTTATGGTGAAGAATGTTTATCAAGAGCTCGTGTTTTTGAATGGCACAAACGGTTTTGTAGTGGAAGGGAGGACGTCGAAGACGATGATCGTTCTGGACGTCCTACCACGTCTTCAACAAACGAAAACGTTGAAAAAATCGACAAAATTAATTAATCAATATTATTATAAAGAGGTATTAATTAAATTAGGAGAACGTGTCAGAAAGAAGCGACCAGATCTATGGAAAAATGGCTGGGTTCTTCACCAAGACAATGCTCCAGCTCACAGTGCATTTTCAATTCAACGTTTTTTAACTGAAAAAAAAATTTCTGTACTTCAACATCCCCCGTACTCGCCAGACCTTGCTCCTTGTGACTTCTTCTTATTTCCTTCTTATTTCTTTTCCCATTTTCAAACAGTTGATGACGTAAAAATGAAAACGGCAGAACTTCTAAAAGGGCTGAATGAAAGCAATTGGCAACACTGTTTTCAAGAATGGCAGCGACGTATGCAACAGTGTATTGATGCTGAGGGAAGGTACTTTGAAGGTGATAATCATTAAATTATAATATTTTTAAAATAAACAACTTTTATTCAAAAAGTCTCGTTATTTTATTGTCGCACCTCGTACGTACACGTTCGACCGCGGGTAGTATACAGGGTGCGGCTGACGATTTAAATGAAATCATTAGTCTATGATAGGTTAAACCCAGGCCTAGGCTATTAGTGGTCTATTTTGAATTACGCGGTTATGCTGTTCTTAGTCGTAATCACGGTCTGGACAGGTGTACGTCGAGGTTTCGTCGTTCGCGCGTATTTTGAAAATAATTATTCCGCAAAGGGATTCTCGTCTACATCTCGGCATTCCACGCGACGAATCTGTCCCTAACGTTAACACGTATTAAATTTTTGATACGAAAATTGAAAAAGTCCGGAAGTACCCTGGGCGGACGTGGACGCGGAGCATCTGGAACGGTAAGAACCACCGGAAATGTGCGGTAGGTTAGAGAGGCGATTGAGCGGTCACCAAGTCGCTGTGCCCGGAAACACGCGGTTGCTCTGGGAATGTTACGATGTCGGAAACTTTTTTGCAGCGCGGGTTGGAGGAAATGGCCGAAGAACACGACTTGGGAGACGTGCGGCATTAACGGCTCGAGCGCGCACAGGTCGAATTTCGCTTGCCGTTTTGCGACAAACGTTCCCCGGGCGGTTGGTCTTACCGGGTGGTGACGTAGGCCGGCCGGCACGCTCCCCCGATTTAATAAGCGTGTGCGATTTTTCCTCCGGCGGTCGTTCAAGAATAAGGTTTTCAAACATCACCCCCGTACGACAGATGACCTGACGGAGAGAATCACCGGAGTAATCGCGGCCGTACCAATCGAAACGTGCCGAAAGTCTTATCAAAACTTCAGAGATTGCCTACAGGCAGTGTATTGTCGTCATCTCGACAATCACATTTTCACAAACATAATTAGGGGAAAAAAAAAATGGGATTTCCTAATTATTTTAACAAAACAAACCGTTTTTCTCTGAGTTTTAATGTCTGTTATTTGTAGCTCCTTAAAACTCATCAGACGGCTCCGCCGGACCCTGTACATTTTTTACTGTCGAAAACGGAATATTATTGTGTTGGTGTATTGAATTCAATATATATATATAATTATATTATTATTATTCTTAATATTATTATTATTCGGTAATGGTTTATTACATTTTTCGATGCGTTTTTAATTTAAAACTAGTAACTAGTTCGATAGTACACAGATTTTCGAAGCTGTTATACATCCGTAATGGAAATTACTCTAAATGTCAAAATAATCGTTATTACAGCAGCGCTGTATATATATTGACAATGTCGCCAAAAATCGACGTTGTTTTTTAGTGGATGTTCTTATTACTGTTAACGTTATTGTTACTTTTATGTACGTGAACGGAAAACAATTTCCCATGAACGGGCACAAACAGATTATTATAATACGATAAAAAAAAAAATATAACGCGTTTCATAGACTACGGAAGCGATTATACTGCGTTTAATGTCACTTTTTTTGTCGGTCAATGCAATAATTATTATTGTTAGTGTAACGACAGCAGCTAGACGCATAACAATTGTAGATGGAAAGTTGGGAAAATGCAATATTATCGTTTAGTTTATATACCAAAAGCGACGATAAATCGTTTTGCTTTGCAATCGCAAAACGATTCTGAGCGTAAAATGCGTATAAAAGTATTAATCGTGTTCACTGCTCACGTGGCCGGCAAGGCGAGGCCAAAAATTAACAAAATTAAAACCCGTTGAATATGCCGTTCGTTGTCAGTTTTTTTTTTTTTTAATTGTTTACTAAAAGTGTTGAAAATCTAGACAGACTGTTCGAATAAAATATAAAATAAAAGCACCGCGGGACGATAATTCCGCATCTTTTTAAGGTACTGCGTGAAAAAAATTAATGTAATTTTACTAATCGTATAAGTTGTTCGCGTCATAGTAAAACCGATAGTTTTATCGTTTAATTGAGAATTTAAAAATAGTAATTCGTACGCTGATCAATCGGACGAAAATTCGTTTTCGTTCGATAATTCATTTTTTATTTAACGATATGACGCATTCGAAAAATGTCCTCTAGTTTTAATAATAATACAATTATTTTCTCATTTGAGAAATATTGCACGACACGATTTCGAGTAGTAATCTAATAATATTAATACGTGAGCGGACAACTTGATATGAATAAAAGAAAAATCGATAAGTAATTTTTTGTCAAAAAAAAATCATCATAATAAAAACGCCCTCCTAAAACATTGCACGCGAATCGCTGCTGAGGGTGCACCTCCGAGACTATTCGACAAATATGCAGCAATAACCATTGCCCCGCGGACGATATTTTACAAAAATTTGTTTATGAATCGTTGTTACTGCACTATTTTCAAATGTTTCAATAAAAAAAAATTATATTCAATTCAAAGGAATGACTAAATAACAATTTGATTAGAAAGAAAAAAATAACTATATGCAAAATATTAACGATAGATGAAAATAAATTTCATATCAAAATATAAAAATAAAAATCGTCTAAAATTATTTAAATGTGAATAATTGCCATTTTATAAAAAAAACATCGCACAATAATAATTATTACAGAAGTCCGGAACGAATATTTGCAGTGAGTACGCAATGAACTATTTTAGTTGTTGCGATTCAATAAAATTACAAAAAAAAAAAAAAAAATAATAATAACTTTTTTTCGCCTTTGCCGTTCTATTACCTCGTGATGATTTTTTTTTTCCGGTCGTATTTACTACACAACGACCTATATAATAAGCCAGGCTTTGCGATTTTTTTTTTTTTTTTTAATTTTCATCATATGTTTTTATTTACTATTGTTGCACATATTATTTATAATGATAATAATTGAAAATAAAAAAATATATACATACGCAAAAAAAATAATTTAAAACGTATAGAAAATAAACAAAACAATGCCTGGGGTATATAAGTTGTGTGCAAATACGACCAGTTTCGATTTAAAAAAAAATCACCATCAGGTTAATAGAACAGCAAAGTCGAAATCAATACACACAACCTGTATAATACTCTAGGCATTTTTTATAATATATATATTATTTTTTTTATATACAGGGTGTCCCACGAAGATATACTCAATTGCGATATCTTTTGAAATAATGACGATAATAAAATTCTGTTTATTTATATATAACTCACACATATCCATATTACAAATCAATGTATATGTTTTGGTAAAAACTTAAAAAAAAAAAAAATAACTTTTTATTTAATTTTTCTCGAAAAATGTTTAAATGGTCATTTTATAGAGTTTATTCTGCTGAAAAATGTTGAAACGTTTCAACACTTTATTATCGTCGATCTCGCGGTTTTTAATATATATATATATATATATATATATTTTTAAGTTTACAGATAACTACTGTATTAAAAACCATAATCGTGTTTCGGTAGACAACGAGATGAGAAAATTTGCGAAACATTACTATACGGTATTTAAATTATACGATATTTTTTATTAAAACAATCGCGACGTTAATGAAAATAAAAAGTCGAAACGTCAAAAATTACTCAGAATTCGATTATTTACATTGTTTCAAGATATATCGCCAGCGGCGTATTTTTAAAAAAAAATGTCTGGCGAGGGTGAAGGGTGTCCTCAATTGCTTGACACCTCTTGTTTTAAAAATAAACGATCCGCGCATTAGTATTTTCTCATATTATTATTCCTATTAAAATATTTATATCCTAAGTGCAAACGTGAAATCAGTTTTATTTCTAAACCTAGTTTTATAGAGTCTATCAGCTCAGCTCAAATTATCCATTGTAAATAATACTAATCTATTTATATTGTACACCAGAGTTTCAAATGTAAAATGACGTGTCGTCAGGTGTTGAATATTGGTAATTTGGAGAGAGAAAAAAAAAAAATGACTATTTATTTTAAATTTTTTGTCGTCTATCAAGTAAATAATTGAAAAAACCGGATTTGTATGGTTCCTGAAAAATCGTCAAAAATATCGCGACGGGTGGGACGGCCCGAAATCGATATTTTTCATTCGGTACTAAAATCGAAAATACCGCGTTCGGTATTTTAATTTGAATTTCGCGGCGGGTTTACAACGGCCACTCGCGTAGGTACGAAACAACACTAGACAATCACCGGATGAGATACGCCGCCGCCGCCGCCGCCGTCCGGGAAACGTAACGCCGTACTGACACGGGGCCCCGGGTGCGCCGTCGCGGGCGGGCCGCGGGTCACCCGTCGTATACAATGGCCGACTGCACCCTCGGCGGGCCGCGCAGATGGGTTTTTCGGCCGCGTCCGGGGCACCCTCCCCGGCGAAATGCCTTTTCCCGTCGACGCGTTTACCCGCTCGTTTCCCGTGTCGGCGCCGCCGCCGCCGCCGCCGCCGCCGTATTCTATAGGCGCGAAAACAAAAACGCCGGATTCGCGCGGAGTCGTCGCCGTCGTTTAACGCGAGTACCGTTTAATTGAATATACAGGGCGTATACCGGGAACGCGCGCACGACTCGACGGTAACTGACGGAATTATTTTTGTTTTCGGAATTTTATTCGTTTCGCGGCCGCCCGAAATCGCGACACTTTCGGCCGTTTAGAATTTAACCGATGTAATCGCCGCGTATGCCGAAATTTCGCAAAAACAAGTTTGCTCTGCGTGGGTCGGCGGGGCATATTTATATAATATTGACATTATTTATTAACAAATCCGTACGGATTTCAAACTCGAAATTTAAAAAATTACACCGGCCGAATGCAAAGTTTACTCGTTTACGAATCCGCTTTTTATATCGGACTATTTTGTAGTTACTTTACTGTTCATAATTACCCGAAAATTCCGCCTATTCAATGGGTATTGGTAATGGTATTTTCCATTTATTACGAAATCGTCGTAGAAAATTAGAAAAACCGTTTGCAGGGGCCTCGAATTTACCGGGTTTATTTGTGAAATATCAATAAGAAAAAAAAAAAAAAAAAAAAAAAATATTGACTTAACCACGGAATTTCCAGCACAATTATCTTACGACAACGATTGCTCACTCGATTTTTATTATTTTTTTTTTTTCCAAAAACGATCGTTATTGCCGTTATTTTTGAGTTTCCGTGTCCAAAATCGTATTTTCGATGTGACACGTGAATTTGTATGTACAGTTTTCAAGGATTTCCACGGAATGAAGTCTACCGATAATCCTATCAGAAAAACACGACTAATATGATAGTAAAAAAATATTGGTAGTATAAGAAACAAACAAAAATCGTGCGACCCATTTTTGTTTTTTTTTTTTTTGTAGGAGAATTCCGCAAGAATTCCACAGTACGGATTATTTGTTATTTTTTTTATGGATATATAACAAATAAACTCGATAAACCCACGGTTTTCCAGTCGAAACTTTTGACATTAAAAACGATAAAAATTCCGAAAAATCCATTCCGAGCCCCAGGGACATCCCGTAGAGTTGGCCGTGTGTTTCTGGTACACCCTGTATGCACAGTCATCATGGTGTCGGCCCCCCCCCGGACTCCAGCGCGGCGCCTTTTGTCGGCCCGTCTCCTCGACGTCGCCGCCACCGCCACGATTCTTCCGCTTTAACTTTTGAGCAAACCGACCCGTCGACGTCGACGTCGGAAGACCCGGCCGAGATCCGATTCGAAATACGAAAATCGCGCCCCTCGCGACGCGAAATACTTTACCGATTGTATCTCGTCTGCAGTGGCGTGATCACAAAGGGCGGGCAAGGGTGTCTGCGTGTCTCGTCTTCCCTTGGTTTATTTATTTTTTTCTGCGGTGCTTTTCTATAATTCTAAATCAATAATAAGTTTTCACGATTTATCAAAAAAAAAAAAAAAAAGAAAAAAAAAAATGCTTATGATGCGAAGTTCGGTTTGACGTTTTTTGATTGATTTTTAATTGAAAACCAAATTTGTTTGTTAATACGCAATGAATTACAATCGTTCGTGAGTTTTTATCGAATTCTATCAAAAATGCACAATTTTTTTTTTTTTTTTTAATAAAACCAATGACAAAAAAAAACCTCGAACATTTCAAATAGCTGTAAACGCCTTAAATAATGGCAGAGTGTTTAAAAAATTATACGTATGTACCACGTTTAGAATGTGCTTACATGAATATTTGTGGAAATTGTCAAGTTTACAGACACAAACAGATCGCACGTCCAATGCATTCCTATAGTCACAATCGTATAATTTAAAAATACAAAAATGCGAAAAAACTCGACAAAAAAAAATGTTTGATATTGTCACACCGAATTCTCGAATCTAAATTCCAAAACGTTAAGACGATTTCCTACCCTAGCACAAAATCAATATCGAACACAAAACTGTAGACGGACTTGACCGTTTTTTTTTTTTTTTTTTTTTTTTTTTTTATCGTGATTATTTAAATATTGTATTCCGCATTATAATCTCGATTGACATTCGTCGTCATTTAGATTCGCGACTCCGAGTATTGGCGATTTTTTTTTTTGATTTTTTTATTAGCTGTTACGGTTGAATTTACAATTTGCCGGCCGCTTTACGATTCGATATAGAAAAAAATTAACCAGACGATCATAAACGATCGAAAGCATGATTATTTGCTCATGGTCAAAGACGATCATTATTTTTTATTATTCATTATTTTAAAGTAAAAAAAAATTAATATAGTTATTTTTTTTTCTTTCTTTATTGTTGGTCGTTTTGCCGACGTCGGAATACATTTCCGACGATGTATAAAAAATAATGATTGCGATATAATGGGGTGCAAAAAAAAAAAAAAAAAACGGATTTCGGTGAAAACCGTCCGAAAGATATTTCAGAGTGCATTAATAATATATCGACGGTAATATATACACGACTTCGAACTGATGCGTGTTTAACGACGGACGCATAAAAAATATAATTCACCGTAAGCATTCCACGTGGGCGGTCAGGGAGGGGGGTTTAAATAAATTACCATTTGACATAATGAATCCGAGTAAAAAAAACATTTCAAACGATAACCGATTTTTAACTAATCGCAAACCAACAGGCAGCCACAATCCCCGACAATCACGCCCCTAGCCGTCTTCAAAGACGGTTCGTAAAATTTCTGAAAGGTGTCCAAACCCGCTGGATAGCTTCCCTACTACTCCCCGTCTCCGAGTCAATGTTTTATTTTTGTTCACCTATTTACTTATTGTAATTCAATTTTTTGTTTTCGTGTACAGATTGGAAATGTCATTTATTTTTAATAATTTAAAAACAAAACCCAGCTGAAGGGAAATAAACGGAAAAAATCGAGTGAATTTAATTATTCGATTGTCTGTGAATAACAAACATATAAAAAAGATCGGGATAAAGTTATATATATATATATATATATATATATATAGATAAACTTGTTAACGATATTTCCGATAAAAAAAAAATAATATTAGGGGGGAGGGGGAGGATTTCCATATTTTCCGTTCCCCCCCTACCGTCATGTGTATACGCCCCTGATAATCTAAAATGTTATCGATACGGGTAACGCCCGTGCCTGTTTTCGCACCGGCGTCGGGCACACGCCGCGGCGATGTGGGCCGATGAAGTGGGGCCGGTAATGTGGCGGCGGCGTATTAAACCGACCCCGACATCCGGCGGTGCGCGACACGGTCGTTCGCCGTCGTTTTTCCGGAACTCCGGAGTATATGAAATATTACAGCGGCGACGGTATAATTGATAATAATATACGCCCGTTCGTCCGCCTCAGATCGCCACGTCCTCGCCACCCCCCAGAGATCGCGTACCCGGCAAACACCGGACGGTAGGCCGCCGCGCGGTGGCCAGCGGGGCGAAGCGTCCGGCCGTTCTCACGGCCGCGCGCCTAAATACGGTTTCCGTACAATAAAAAAAAAAAATGAAAATGTCTAATAGCCGAACGCGGCCGATAGTAAAAATTATTATTATTTTTTTTTTTTTAATAGGAAAATAACATTTACAATGTGTACAATATTGGCACAATAAGCAGATTTGCAAAAATAACATGAAAACCTTAGACCAGGAGATCACGGCACCAGCGTCTTTTAAGACGACGTGGAGTGTCGTTCGGAAGCGTAAGCGAGTATTGATTTGAAACGAGTGGGTTGGAACGGAGCAATTATCTGGAGTGGAATTTTTTGTGGAATGTTATCGACTGTCTCAGTATTAAGGTCTTTATGTGGTGAGTGGTTGCCGACGAACCAAGGAGCAGCAGTTATTCGGGTTTTTTGCGTATGCAAGTTGATTGGAAAATTGGATATTTTTTTTTATTATTTAGATTGGCTTGGCGCAACCCCAGATTTGGGCACCAAATATTTGTACGCGCGTGCGGAATCCAAGAAATCGCCCGGTCGCCCCTTTACGGAATCCTACCCGGGTTCGGCCATGCCGCCGGCGTGTGTAAATACGCGACTACCGGTCAATCGTAATTTATTATTATCAATTTACCGTCACGGTTGTGAGGCGAATAATACGCGGGTTTTTTTTTTTTTTTTTTTTTGGGGGGGTGGTGCGCGCGCCAATAAAATCTCAAATCGTCGTTGACTCTGTTGGCGTTTTAAACGGGACCGGGTACCGATAAATAGTGTTAATAATTTTAAGAATAATTTTACGTTTTAATTGATTTGTTATACTGTTATTTCCTTTCGGTATAATATTATAGACTTTAATCGTCGTATGAGAAAAGTCAATTGAAATATTAGCAATAACTAAAGAGCGTAAATTTCCATCGTTTTTTCGATTATACGCCCGTCTTTCAAAATCAACCGAAAATTCCAATTGCCCCCATCTAACCTAATAGTGTTAGGATTATCCGGTTGCACGGATATTTTAAAATCCGGATAAAAATGAATTCGGATATCCGTAATCCGTATATATCCGGATAATAATACTATTCGGATATCCGTTATTAATCGATATTTCAAAAATGTAATCAAAAATATTTGGATTATAAACGGTTATGACTCGCGTATTAAAAACATTATTAAACCCACAAAAATCATGCCAAGCACTAACAAAATATACATTAGGTATACTCAAAACTAAGAGAATACGCAGAACAATAAATGTATTTAAACATAAAAACGAATGGACTTAAATATTGACTACGGACACACTACGATTACGATATCTCGTTTATCACTATTGTTGTATAAATGTATAACCGCTTTGCAACACGTAAAATTCAGATTCTCGTAAAATTCATCCCGCGGGTCACGATAATAATGAATATTTTAAAACCTTTGAATGTATAGAAATCCGAATACTGTAAGTATCCGACGGGTATTCGATTATATTCCAGTGTATTCGGATTTTGCCGTTTCAATTGTCCGGTTATCCGAATATACGACCCAACACTAATCTACAATAATCGATTATTACTCCCACTGCGGTCGGGTAACTCAATTCTAGCGGAATTACCACCGATGAATTCCGTAATCGATAATAACGGAACCGACCGGATAGCGTAGAGCTCTACTCGGCACACAGCGAGTGGGTTAAGGCTTTGCCTTTGACCCGCGGGTGTCATTTCACCGGTTTTATAGGTACGCGGCGTAGACGTTAGGTTTCGGGGCCGGTGCGGAGCGCAGCGCCAAGAAAATGCCAAAAACACCGGGCAATCTCTGCCGACGGCGCAGGAGGCACGGACGGCGACCCTGCGGAAGTGGCGGGAGGAGTGGGACCGGGCCGAAACCGGCGCCTGGACCCGAAGACTCATCCCGGAGGCGGCACCTCGGGTGTCCGGGTGGTTTGCAAATGTTAACTTTCACCTCTCCCGATTCCTATCGGGTCACGGCCGTTTCGGACAATACCTACATAGGAATGGGGGCACTGGACACGCCGGAGTGTCACGATTGCCACAGGGGCCACTACGACGTATGCGATTTCCCAGGTCGGGTTGTGTTACGTTTGAAACTCCTTAAAACGTCACAATCCCATGGCCGGTTGATCGTTATTGGTTATACGGCCCACCGCCGATCGGGCCGAACACGGACAGTGTCTGTAAACGCGCCGCCCGGCTAAAAACGAATACGCGTCGACGGCGGGACGCGCACGCGAAACCGCCGGCCTGGGTCGGTACGCCGCCACGCGCGTTAGTAACGGACCGTCGGCGGCTGTTTGCGGGCCCGGTGCTATTTGATCGGTCGCGTACGGACCGACATGTGTGCCGGTGGCCGCGCGTCGTCGCCCGCTATTGACCGCGAACATCCTCCCCCCCCCACGGTGCCGTTTCGCGCCTTTTATTACCCCATACAATATAATAATAGTAATAATAATAATAATAATAATAATAGTAATATATTATATTTATACGGGCGACAGACGAAAACGACAATGCGAACAATCCATTGATTAGCCTAATGGACGGGCCCCCGGAATCTCTTTTTATTCCTACCCTCCCGGCAACCGCTGCCACCCCGCCCCGCTCGTTATAGACGACGATAATATACGACCAGTGTTTTGACTGCCGCGGCCGGCGTCGATCCGCCGGGATTATACGATATTTTATATACGAATACAACAATATTGACTTTCAAATACGACTGGTTTTTTTTTTGGTTTTTTTTTTTGTACACACCACGGCGACCGCGGGTACTTAATAATAATAATATGTTTTCAAAACCGGAACCGGCAAGGGGTGCCGCGGCCGTAAGAGGGTTCGGGAGCCGACGGGAGCCCCGTCACGGAAACCGCACATGGAAGGAAAAAAAAAATAAACTGATACAAAATAAGCCGTGCCACCGATAAGGTATGGGGAATTCATTTAAAACCCGTACGCAACGATAAACCGTTTCTTTGCCGATAACGCTTCCGAACGAGGTCCGGTCAATTATGTTCCGGAACGCCGTGTACGATTTGTAGCAGTCGGGTTAAACCGTGATCCCGGAGGTGGCGCCTTGGGTGTCCAGGAAGTTTGGCGACGCCAACTACCACCTCACACAATTTCTATCGGGTCACGGCTGCTCCGGCCAGTAACTGCATAGGATTGGGAGGCCGGGCACCCCGGAGTGCCACACGACTGCCAGGCGCCCTCGTGGACGACGCGGACCGCGCGTTCTTCCACTGCGACCGGCTGGTGCAGGCAAAGAAAGGAGCTGGACACGGCAGTGGGCAGAGCCTTCACCCCGGGAACGGCATTGCCGACAATGATGGAAGATAGGACCGCTCGGGAGAAAACGAGCAACTTCGTCAAGGAGGTCCTGTCGACGAGGGAGGAAGAGGAGCGTCAACGCCATAGGGCCGCCCAGAACCCTAGATTTGTACTTAGCCTAACTATTATTATTACATAGTAAGGACAGCATGCGGGTCTCGGCCCTAATGCTGCACAAAACGCAACTGTACAATCACTGTGAGCCCGCAGGGGAAAACGGGACTTATTCATTACTTATTTATTTATAATACAATTGTAGTTTTGCTGAATAAACGATGCGCCTACGGGGGAAGGATTGCCTTGAATAGGGAGGATTCTCCCGTAGGTCGCAATACCACCAAAAAAAAAATAAAAAGGTTAAACCGTGATCACTACTTTGTACATAGTGTGTGTAACTCTTTTTATGGTCACTACGCGTTTTAAACGAGTAGTTTTAAAATGCTTTGTTAAATATTAATTAAGTGATTTCTACTCTGGCAAGGCCGTATTTTGGAGAGTTGGCTATAAAACTACGGACATGGGTTTCCATAATTTTTTTTTACACTTAGTGTCGACTCGATGTACGGGCAGACCGTTGGTATCATACCTTACATTTGTGTGAACCACGGGTTACCCAGTCTCAGTCAATAAAGTAACTTTATTGTTTATAAGTGTTTCTTTATTGCCTTCAAACCTTTTATTCTATTCAACATCCACCGAGAAACCGTCAGTTAACGGACACTTCGTTTATATATATATATATATATATATATATAGTTTTGAGTCGTACTACCCGGTCCGGCTCACTACAGATTTGTACAGATTATAATCGAAATGTTTAACTCCAAAAACGGTATAGATAGAAAATAATATGATTACATTGCGCAAAAACTTCAAACTAAAAGGATTTCAAGCTGAATTCTAAACGGTGATATTTTAATAATAGAATTAAAATTATTACAATACCTACCAACGACGAAAATAAATAACATTTACGTGTCTGACAAGCGCATTGCGTTTTTTTTTGTATGCGCATCGACTGTAAATGCACGCGTCTCACAATTAAAACTTCTGAAATTTATTGGTTTTAAAAAAAAAAAAAAAACCTTTTTACCACCCTTTTATTATCGTCATGGCCCAAAAACGGTATAATGTTTTTTTCCCCTTTAACAATCATGGTCAACAAATACCGCCTGATTAAAATACAATAATTTTCATGCAAACGTTAATATATTTAAAAATATATATGTTTTAAGACTTTAAGGAGACCATATGCATTTTCATTCGTATAACTATCAAACAAAGTGTCTGGCCTCCTGTGTAGCCACTGTAATAATGAACCCTCGGTGATATTTCAAGGGTTTCTTGTGTTTTAAATGTTTTAATTAAAAAAAAAAAAAAAACACCAGTCATAAGATAATTTACACAAAACTAATAATAATAATAATAATAATAATCAATTACGTAATCAAATAGTAATTATAAAAACGTCCGGGACGATCACAATATTAATTTTTAAATTAAATTCTCGGATGACTGTCCCTTTGGAATATAATAATAGCCGTCGAGTCATTCATTTCTATTTCATAAATTCTTTATTAATTTCGTAATTAATCTAAACAAAATGGAAACGGGAGGGGGGCAAAAAGAGGTTTGCTTCATTCCGTTGGTTTCACTCGCGGCACAACAATAGGAACTACTACTGGCATAATGAAAAATCAACCCGACGAGGAAAACGGGTACCCTTTTTTTTTTTTTTTTTTTTTTCTTCTTTCCAAATGGAGTGACAATTGACCTTTGAAAGTACCAGCCGTGTAAACCAACAAAAAAACAATCTGGAAAAGCACTCAAGTTGTCTCTCCCGCGAGAACAACTTTATTCGATTTGTGTCCATACATACCGGTACGAATCGTTTCAATACACCTACGGTTTTACCTTTCGAATTGGCTATTCCTAGCGTTGGTTTATTTCAACGCGCACGGTTATGTTTTCGAGTCATTTATCGCAGTGAAAATGTCGCGAATATAAAATAACCCCAATAAATACGTTGTAGTATTTGACATTTAAATTTTTATTCAAATGTAATAAAAAAATACGCACGTCATTGGAGTATAAACGCGAATAATTGTCGTATTTGTTCTCGGTCGGAGATCCGCTGTCGGCAACCTAACCGGCCGTTCGACTTGTAAACTATAAAATATGACATTTGTTAGGTTTTTTTTTTGACGAATCCGGATCGAAAGACGTCGATATTGAACCGAAACAATGACCCGTTTACACTTCGAGATGCAAATCCGTCCAGCAGTCCAATATTTGCGCTTTCGCGTGTGTTTATAAGGATTATCGCATTTGTCTTTTTCCCTTGACGAATCGACTCTCAGAGGGTTTTCACCGTCGATACCAACAATACCGCCAGAGTACTCGTCTGTGACGCGTACGATTTCGGTCCAATCTTCACGGCCGTTGCTCGCAAATCCTCTGCTACTCTACCGACCAACTTCTCTGGGATACCGCTCTTGGCCGATCTCAAATTCTTCTCTTCTTATAGAACACGGCCGGGTCGGGTCACATTGGATTCGTTGTCCGTTGACGAATAATAGCGCCGCAGACAGCGTCCGCCCGTTTGTACGATTGCACGTTAAATAATTTGCCAACACTGTCGTGTACGGTTTTATTAAATTTTATACGCGAATAGACGCTATATACGACAATACCGATATACGTGATATAATATGTTTCGTAAAGCCCCCCCCCCATGCACTGTCAATTTTGAATGACCGTGTATGTGTATGACCGGCAATGACTGACAACCAAATTTTATGACTAACGAAATTCAAACATGTTCTAATCAGTCAAAATGGTTGACATTCATGATTGACCATGCATGTCTATGAACGTACAATTTGTCAGTCAATCAAGTCGTATAGTGTGGATGAGTCGTGTCATTATGTCTTTTGTAAATTGTATATCTTCGTCAAAAAATGACGAACAAGTAAAATAATGAAGAATTTTAGCGCGATTTTATACACTTTTATTGTAGTCTACCTGCTACGTGGAAAATAAATAATTGATCCAACTGCTAACATAAATACAATTAAAAAAAAAAAAAAAAAAAAATTAACACATTGAGATCGAATCGCCGTCGTGAGTTAAAGAACGTTTTAGCTAGTGAAAAAGTTTCTATAATCAGAAGATTGTCGAAGTTCGTCTAGAAGATTATGATGGAAAATGTGTTCCTCTTTTTAAACCATTCTTTCGTCCAGAATCTTTTTCTTTCTCTTTGTTTTTGTTGTTTTATCAAACGCAAGGTAAATAGCAATACCAATAATAGCTTATTCTTTATTCGTTTTAATGTTAAGTTAAATTTTAAATATTTTTGTTTTTTTTTTTTTTTTTTTTTTTTACAATAAATATTGAATAAAAACTACAACACTTTCAATAGTAACAATTGTGTTGACTATAAAAATAAAATTATCGAACGACTGAATATTGTCAGTCTTGATTGACCGTATATGGTAATTATCAATCGTCAATCTTGACTGTCAATCGCGTCGATCGCCATTCATACACTGACCGTGTATGGGGGGGCCTTAACGTTAATAACGCGTCGGCGAGGTACTAAAAGTTTTTTCGGCTGCAGCGGAGCTCAAGAGGGCGTAGTGCGCTCGGGAAAGACTTGCTGAATAGTTAATGGCTATTTTTGAAAATGTCGACATTTAAAGGCGCGACGAATAATAGTTTCGAGAAAAACGCCCAATTTACATTCGGATCGACGAGACACATATTATTATATATATACGGAAACGCGGTAAATATGTATAGTCAGTGCGCCCGAGTGGCGTTTCCGCCGAAACTGTACATTTTCCGGGGGGTTTTTTTATTTTTATTATTATTATTATCTCAAATAAAGTTTTCGCCGTTTTGCGGGCGAAAAAATACATAAAAATAAAAAAAATTATCGAAACACTAAAGAAATACGCAACGGTTATAATATACAATGCGATCGTAGCGTAAAAAAAAAAAAAATAAAAGTTACGCGAAACAATATTTATATACGTATATACAATATACACGCACGCAGCGGTAGCGGACGTTAAACGGATGAAGTTTCTTTTGTGATGTCATGACGCGTATACACAATCGACAGAGATTTATTCGGAAAAAAAAGAAAAATAATAAAAAAATAGTAAAAAATACACCAATATTGTGTATACTCGTAAAATTCGACCGGTCGTCTCGCGATTTCCGTTTATATTCGGGGTTGTCAAACGCACGCCGTCTTATAAAATACGCGTTTGAACGTATTTATATATATATAAAAAAAAAAAAAAATATATATATATATATATAACTTTTTCGACCGTACGCCCTCGTCTTTGGGAAGTTTAGCATTTTTTTAACTTCTTCGCCGCCAGTCTTTTAAAAGATGTGTTTTTTTTTTTTTATGAATACTTTCAAAACGATAAATATATCTAAAATATTGTATTTAAATCACGAAGAAACGTGTATTTTTTTTTTTTTTTTTTTTTTTAATATACGTATTATAGAACACTTGCAGTGTATTCAAAGTATTGTATTTTTTTTTTTTTTTATTTACACGAATACATTACAACAAGTCTGTCCCGCTCGCATATCGTCACTAACGCCCTCCCCTCACCCCGGATTATTGTCCGTATAGATTCGACCCTCGGCGAACTCTCGTGTTATTATTATTGTTTAAATATTTTTTTTTTTTGGTTTTGCCGCCTCCCGCGGATTTTTACGACCGACAAAAAAAAAACACGAGGACGCGCACGCGGATAATGTAACGGCTCGGGGAAATAATAACCGCGCTCGTAAGTCGTGGCCCAGGTGCTCGGTATCTCGACGCGGCCGGTCCCCGTGATTTAATATTCCCCGGAGGAGGCAGTAGTTGAACGTGACAAACATCCGGCCGCCGATCGGTGGCCGCGCGGCGAGGGCGGCCGACTCGCGGAGACGCGTCTCGCGGCGCCCGCGAGTAATCCGCCGGGCTGGCGGGTTTTACGATAATAATAAATTTACGACCGGGGCCCGGTTACAAATCGCCCCGAACGCCCGTCGTCCCCGTCGTCGCGCCCTCGTACACGTCGTACCGTTCCCGGTTACCCCGGGACACGTTACAGGCTCCCGGCCACTACTGGCTCTTCGCAGATCTCAAAAAAAAAAAAAAAAAATGCTCGCCGGTAAGAGATTTCGCTCGAACGAAGAGGTTAAAGTCAAACCGTTCTCCAAGAATGGTATTGAAATGTTGGAGCGGCGTTGGAATGATTGTGTTGCAATCTCGATGGAGATTATGTTTAACCTAACAAAGTAGATTTTTGTTGAAAGAACCGGGTTTTTTCTGCGGGGCCCGGGTCTTTTCAGCCCCCGAGTTAGCACTCGTGTATCGCGTACATTATAATATAACGTACCAGTTATATAGGCGATGTACAAGCGCATTTCCAACGACATTGCGGACTTCGGAACTACAAGAAAGTCGAATTTCGCACACTGCTGTGTACCGACCGAGATCGACTCGTAGTGCCGAGGTGTTTATCGACATTATTTCTGCGGTACGGGAGCGCGGGCGGTCCAACAATTAAATTCGAATTCAATCACAATATTATTAGAAAAAAAAAAAACAGTTATTAATAATTATCAAAAAATAACAAAGGCCCATTCTAATGGACAGCGGGATCGTATTCGTTTTTACATTTACTTATTTACATTAATTTAATGGACAACATTGCCAATCCGTAACGTCTCTTTTCTCAAAAAGAAAAGAAATCCCTGTTAAACGTTACTCAAATTAATAAATATTTTTTTTTTAATTTTGATTCTGTGGGAGACTACTTCTTCTTCCTCTCCCCCCCCCCAGTAAATACACCACTGGATCTACTAAACAAAAGGACGTACGACGTACACATTAACGGTAATGTAATATTTTAGAGGTGCTGGTTTGTTAAATTGTCTACGAAAAAAGAAAAAGTCAATACTTTCCGAGATAATGAGTGGGCTTACAGTTTAGTCGAACAATTTAATACAATTTCTCACAAACGTGAGAATTTCAAGTAATTAACATCGCACATTATAATAACGCAGCTCATAAGTGCTCGATATGTTAAGTTAACATTGTTAACATTTTTTTTTTTTTTGGCCATGTTCTAAACATTTAATTTTTAAGTATTGTCCGAAAAATAAATTTAAAATGCATTCTTACGGGATTTTTTACCATTTCCTGTGTTACCAAATGCGAAATAATGCACTTGCCGTATAATGAGTTACTGAGCCACTGAACTTAAATGTAACATACAATTTTAGCCGAAATAGTGATACAATTTTTATCAGCCACCAACCTGAAAAATATAAGAAATAAAATAATTGTTGATAGATCTACAACGTGCAGTCGTTATTTTTGAACGATTGAAATTTTAATTCGATTCAATTTCATGGATACCGTTGAAGAATATGTCGAAGAGGACTCGTTTTAAGCACAGTCGAGAGGTAGGGGGACCGAGGGTAACCTCCTTAAGAGTTCAACCCCCCACATCCCCTTCCGATATTTTTAGTAGTATTTCATAATCCAATACGTTTTCCAAACGGCTACGCGAGGTTGACTTTGATTTATGATTTAAAAATCGTATAATCTACAAAGCTCTACTCATACCAATCTGGACGTATGGACTCCAATTTTAGGGTGCGGCAAAAAAATCCAACACTAATAGAATCTAAACTTTCCAAAATATATCACTCCGACGATTAGTCAATGCTCCGGCCTATATCACTAACCAAACTCTTCACCATATGAGAACAATATATGAGGAAGCACGCATTTTCTACACACGTTTTCATAAACGACTTCAAAACTATTCTGACCCCCTCATGAAAGATCTTTCCATCTTTACTCTACCAGGAAATCCCAAACGCAGATTAAAAAGGAAATGGTGCCGTGACCTTTTACAAAACTTCAATGTCTCACGTCTCATTGTGGTAAAAGAAGAAAAAAAACTAACTAATCAATAGCCAAGAGACACTTATGGGGTGGCTGCTTAAACACACCTTTCATGTTATTATTTTTTTGTTTTTGTTTTAATTACTCTCATCATATGAGCTTATTGTTCTGAATTGTATAGATTGTTTATTGTCAAATAAAAATATAATAAAAAAAATAAATATTTTTTTTTTATTATTTATTAGAAAATTTATAATCTATATTATCAAAACACAATAAGCAAATGTGGTAAAATGTAAAAACAATAATGAAAGACATGAGATAAGAGAGACCATCCAGTGATAGAACCCTTCAGATTTAAATTAAACCTAATTTATAGATTTTTTTTGATTTTTATTTATTACAAAAGATCCCGCCTTTTAAGGCGACGAGAAGGGTTTTCAGGTAGTGTAAGTGTGTATAGGCGGGATATAAGAGGATTTTTATGTTGCTGTAATTTTTTGTGAAATTTAATGTAATACTGTTTGGTAAGTTGCTCAACAGTTTGGATTTTCAAGTCCTTGGTGGTGTGCATTATTTGTGGCACACCACGGAGCCAGAGGCTATGCGACGGAGGGATATGGATTGGAATGCTTGAACGGTACGGGAATGGTTTGGCGGTAAAAAAAATATTTTTTTTTTTCATTATTTATAGTTCGTATACATAATAATATTATTATTATTGATTGTACTGTACAATACTATCGTTAGAATAATGATATAATAATTGTGTATTAATAGTATTTTTAACCTCCCCCCCCACCGCCCCCCAGGAAAGTTGGTGGTTCTGAACACGTGCCCGACGACCCCGGACACGTAAACACGATCTGGCCGCTGATCGGCCCCGGACGAAAATTATAATATCGCCGCGGCGTGGGGTTTCGGGTTAAGGGAGAACGGGCGGCATATTCGATCGCCGGCACGGGCGCGCGAGATTTATTTATCGCTTAACGGACGATTTACTCCGAAAGCGGCGGTGGAAATTAAACGGCGAGAATAATAATAATAATAACAATAATAATACTTCACACCGGAAAACAAAACTGCAATAATATGGCTGGCCGATAAGAGACGCGACGCGAAATATATTAACTGTAAAACTCGGCCGTATAACAAACAACAATAATAATATTTTTATACCGACGGGCACAAACGCCCCGTCGTATATAACCCGGTTAAAAAATCGTTGTGGAGGACACCCGTCGCCCGGTGTGCGACGGCGTTACGAACTTTTCACTGAAAAAACACCGTACCAGCGCAAAATGGCACGGTAATAAATTATTTTAAATGCGCCCCCAAAAAAATAATAAAAAAACCCACGGAAACTGCACAAAATTACCTATACGAAATTCGAAACGTTTCGATTTCTCGACGCGGTTTTTCGTTTGTTTTTTTGTAATTACGTTCCGAACGCGGCGAAAAAAAAAAAAACTATCGGTTTTCCCGGTACGTTTTTAATTTGTAGAAACGCCTCTGTATTTTAAAATACGCGGCCTGACCCGCGACGCGCGACATATAAGGCCGGGCGCACGTCGTGACGCAGGGACGCGGCCGCAGCGTAGGGCAACGCAGAATAGTTTTCTGTAATCTATTAGTTAGTACGTTCACTAACGCATATTGGTTAGGTTACGCGACACGCAGTTTACTGCGAACGTGTCCAGTAGTTTCTAGTTAAAATTGAATATATTTTTTTTCTTCAATATTACTATCAATTACTACCTGTCTGTATTATATATAAATTGTCATATATACAAATAATTAAAATATACAATGGAAGAAAAATTAATCGAACCCGTTCGTCCACACAATATATTATTGAATACTAGCCATACTGATTACATGAAATCAAAATTAAAAAAATAATTTACGGGACGAAATTGCTGAAGATCTCGAATACTTCGTTAAATTGGTTTCGATTTAAACGGAAATAATTGGTGAACTGTTTATCCGAAAACCCTGACGTCGGAACAAATTCACCGTGACTATTTCTTTTCTTCGTGTACGCGCTTTTCCATATAGATTTGTTTCCTTTTGATAGTGAACACGAAAGTTCGTCCGTTTCTTCGTCTGAATCAGACTCGGAACTTACGTCTAGTTCGTTTAGTTCGGCCATAATTCGTACGTTCTACGACCGATTATTATGCACAAAGACGGGAAGAAACTGCGTTTCAATTGTGCGGTCATCGAAGTTGCGCAGTCTTTTACCGCTTTAACCTGCCCTGCTCAACCAAATCTACCCTGCGTTTAGACTGCGTCTCAATGTGCGCCCGTGGTTTTTTTTTTTTTTTTTAATATATATAATTGTATTAACGAAATCGTTATCAGACGACAAAACAAAAACAATTCCGAATTAAAAAAAAAAAAATTTTATTGTCGCCGAAACGAAACGAATATCGTATTCGGCAATCGTTAATATTTAATATTGTCTAGGACAGTGAAAAAAAAAGAAAAAAATGAATTTTATAATACCCGGACGGTAAATAATATCGGGGAACGGTAACAACAACCGCGTTATTGTTAAATAACGACTGGGTGAATATATACGACGGACATAGTCGGTATAACCTATCCCATCGCGTTACGAAATTAATAGTATCCCGTCAATTCCGTTCCGTGTCGGGGGGTCGCGTTTATAATAAAACGATAATAACAACCATTATAATAATAATAATAATAATAATATAATAATTGTGTATCATTATAATAATACGTATACACAATATAATAATAATAATAATAACGCGTACGAGTATAGTAATAGTACGCCGTGCGGGCGCGACCTCGGCGGATCGTGCGGCGGCGGCGGCGGCGGCGGCGGAATCGGGAGACGCGTCGCCAGGAAGAACACGCGGGACGCGTGACCCCGACGACGAACCGTTCCGCTAACGACGGCGGCGGCGGGCCGTTTCTTCGTGTCTCCGCGGCCCGGACGTGTACCGTCGACAGACTTTTACGGGGGGGTACCGTACGCGCACACAAAATAATAACAATTTTCTACGACGACGACGGGCGGGCGCGGCCCGGCAACGCGTCGCACGCTCGCGCCGCCGAAATCCATTGACCGTGCGATATCGTATTGTCACTATCGTTATTTGTGTTGTTATTACCGGCGGCGGTCGTTAGAATGTCCCGCGGGACACCGGCGCCGTGTGACGTGCACGGTAACCGGACCGCGCGGCGAAACGCGCTCCCGCCGCCGCCGTGTCCGCCGACGGTCCCGGTGACACGCACCGGCGGCGACCGTTTACGGACTAACTAGAACGAAACAAGTACGTACGGGACGGCCGGCGATTCGTAAAACATACGCGCGGCCGTATGGAGGTTTTGGAGAGGCCCGTGTCACGCCTCTACCGGGATCTGTGTGGAATTATTATGCCGACGTGTAGTGATTCTGTGTAACGGTGATTCCGTCCGGGAGAAATTAAAACGGCCAAGCCCGTAACCGGTGTCCGGAAAAACGTATTAAATTTATCGATTTTATTATTATTATTTAATATCAGTTCTTTTTACGCGCGGAAAACTTCTGGGGCGATTAAGAGCTGGATTCATAGGGCCCTTTTAAATGTTCGAGTCTTTTTTTTGTTTTCTATGTGAATAAAATTGTTTTGGCCGAGCAGAAAATGTTTGGATATTAAGCAATAAGTATAAATCGATGCAGGTCGAGTTATTCTCAATATTCCAGGAGAAAGGTATACTTTTTATCGCGAAATTTAACTCGTAAAGTGTGACTCGCACTTGATTTTACAATTGTGTGTGTACATTTCCGGATTTGGAAATTAGTTACAAATAGGTTTTTGATGAAAACCGTATAAATCGCAGCGTTACAAAACACGATTAACCGAATTTCGCTCAGAATCGTTCTTCGTTAACAATGATTTATCGTTGCGTACACAGACATAAATTAAATTGACCTCCATATATTCTACCTTCTCTATTTTTCGCCTACAACAGCGGCCCACCCGTGAACAGTTTTTTTTTTTATTTCATTGTTTTTTTTTTTTTTTACAATCATTTTAACCGTTTTTCGTCTGCGTTCTCGTACCTACCTACATTCTTGACGCGAATCTGTACGGTGGTCGTAAATGTGTACATCGTTAATGTCGTCGTCGTCGTGACATTTTTTTTTTTTTTTTCACATATAAAATAATATATTATTATTATTTTAATATATAATTTCGTGTTTAACTAAAATGTTATACAAAAACGTCCGAGAATCGGTTGTTTTTCTGTCTAAAAATATAATATATTATTATAACGGTACACTTGTCTCGTGACGCGTATATATTACTAAGTATACGACACAGGGCCGGATTAAAACCGAGAATAGCCATAGGCACGGTTAATTTTTTTTATTTTATTTTTTAATAACGGTTTTTTTAATGTTATCTAGGAAAAATATTCGCTTTTCCAACGTTTATTATGTTCAAAATCTTTTTTACGTGTATGCCCAACCATTTATATTTCTAGCGATGTAATCCCGGACCCTGGTGATTTCCATTTAACCGGAGTCTTGTAATTTATAGTCTGATTTTCTATAAAAATGGTTTTTTTTTTTTTTTGAACAACGGTAATACCTATTGGAGGATATATCAAAATGGGGTTTTTCTACACGAATTTGATTTGGAACGTGAACAAATCGAACGCGTTTCGTTTCTGTTTCATTGTGATTTTATCTGTCATCTATTGTCGTTATCGCTGACAAATGTACACAAATTTATATATATATATATATATATGACACAAATTTGTATTATTTAATACATTTTAATATGCATGCTATTACGTACGTACTAGCCCTAGGCACGTGCTCACCTTGCCTATACGTTAATCCAGGCCTGTACGACAAAATTTAATATATATATATATATACGTACGTTTGAAACGACAATAACAATAAACGACGAAGTTTGCCGTTATATGATACTATTTATAACCCCCGTATTACAGTTTTAATGCCCCGACGACCGCCGAAAGCATTAAATTTGTCCCGGAGAATCGCTTGAGCGAAGAGTGAGAGAGAGAGAGAAAAAATAATAATAACAGAATACAAACAGCGAGATATAAAAATACATATGGACTAGTTATTTGTCCACGTCCAGAAAGGGATTACGTTTTAATATTCCGTGACAATTTCGGGTTAGAAATCATTACAAAATAAACATATTATTGACGATATTCCCGTTTTTTTCCCCAAACTGTTAAGAAAAATACAACGAAAATCAACGTTCCCAATGCACAACGCACCAACTCGATCCGAAATTCCTGGTGAAAAAAAAAAAATAATAACACGCCATCATAGTAAAACCGATATACATTCCTCGGAGCAGTCCGCTTAGTATGTAAAACAAAAATTAAGGACAGCTATATCTACCGGACGATAAAATTATGTACGAAAAAAACAAAAAAAAAAAAAAATTATATTTCTACTCGGAATACTTAAATGAAAATGATATTATTTTTACAATCGTTCTATAGAGTGTTATATACCGATAAAAACACTGTAGTTTTAAGAGCGCAACGTCGCGCGCGCGCGTTTACAGCATCACTTCTCGGCGCGGCGGAAAACTTCCCAAGACGCGGCCGAAAACTTCCCCCCCGGGCTACTGTTCTAATAATAATAATAATAATAATAATAATGGTTTATAAATTTCGAGACAATTACTTCGAGTATTACGATATTATAGAGCGCCGGGCCACGGTGCGTCTAGCCGTGAAATCCGCGTCGTAAATAAAGGCGCCGGGCGACGGAGACTCCGGGGTGGGAAAACGGGGTGGTCCGCCAACTTTTCGACGAGGCTTTATTTAGTCGGCAAGTCGTCCGGTCAAAATTCTAAAGTTCCCCGCTCGTGTATATATTAATATATATATATTATATAGTTAAAGTCTTTGAGCGGATAACTTTCTTGGGCGGCGAGCGTAAATTATACGGAACGCCGACGGGACATCACTTTCGGAGTGCCGGCGCCTTTTAATTGATTATCGCGCGCAGTCGTCACGAAACTTTCACGGACATCGGAAACGGTTAATCGATTTCTCTTGAAACACGCGATTATTCCGTAAAAATACCGATTAAAGGAAAAACGCGGAAGCTCTATTGGTTAGTTGGATCCCAACTCCGAGGTAACTATAGAGGACAAACGTCTACTATATGTAGCTATTATAAAACCGATTTGGACGTATGGCATTCAACTGCGGGGTTGTGCCGGTAAGTCTAACATTGATATAATACATCGTTCTTCGGACCGTCACTGCGGCCTACCTACCGGGTTTGAAAGAAACACGATGCCATTCACCGTGATATATTGATGATGCCTACAATAGCAGAAGAAACCCCAAAGTTTGCTCGCAAACACGAGACGAGATTGGATCACCGTATCAATCCAATGGCCATCCGACTGTTGGACAACTCCAAAGACATTAGACGGCTTAAGCGTCTGAAACCATACGGCTTAGTTTAAGCGTTTAAATTAAGTACAGGCGCCACTTCGTCGGAAGTGAGACTTCATCGATGTGTGTAATGTATATATTAACATCTAGTATGTAAGATATATCCTGTTAAACATATTTATAAAGACCATCATGTCGTTTAAATAATAAAGCCCCAGGGCATAAAAAAAAAAATAAAAAAATATTCGTTATGGTTACCAACAATATCCCCGCTCGGCGGAGACTTTTTCTTTTTTTCTACTGTTCGCATTCCGTACGTAACGAAAACCGACGTATCGGTTTTAAAATATAGTTTTTTTCTCTGTACTATTTATCGCACAGATACTTTCCATCGTATCCTATCATTATTTGTTTTATTTTGCTCGTAGTTTGCTTAATAATCGAGGGGGAGGAGTAGGGGTGAAATCGGAATATTTACGGTTTTCCGTTATTTTCGATTTTGTTTTCGGTTTTAATTCGGTTAAAAACAATCGTAAGAATCGAATTTGAAATTTTTACCGAATACATAGATTACATTTTAAAAAACATTTATATTAACTTTTGAGCTGTTTATAACCTATTTGGAATTGTCTAGTGTATTTAGTTTGGGTTAGTCTCAATTGTGTTGCTTTATGAAAAATACACGAAAATTTGACACAAAGTTCTTCACAAGTTGTACATCAAAGTATTATAGAAAACAAGTTTAGTGTAGTAAAGTTATTTGTTTTTTAATGTGCAAGTTTTTACGGGAATCGTAACAATCACGGCATTTTTAAAATATTATTATGAGACAGAATTTAGCTCAGAATCGTTTTTCGTTAGCGACGATTTATCGTTGCGTACAGATATTAATTAAATATTCCTCTCTGTATCCTACCTTATCAGTGGCCTACACAACTTTTCTACCAGAAATCTTGGTCCGATTTTTAAGTGTAGCACATTTTAGTTTTATGACATTATTTTGGATCTTGTTGGTGCGCCATTTCGTTTGATTTCCGTTGTAGTTTACATAATAATTGGGAAAAACCGAGAAAATGTACGGCAATAACCGTTTTGTTAGTTTTTTTTTTTTCTTTTGTTGATTTCTGGGTTGCCAATTGGCGTCAAGTGAAAAACCCGACTAATATAACTACTTCGCTCAGAATCGTTTTTCGTTTGCAACTTTGCGTACAGATTTCAATCGAATTCCCATCTACATGTCCTACCTTCCAGACTACGACAGTGGCGCCCGCTCACCAAATGTGTCCGCCTTATTTTTTTTATCTTTATGTGTTCCGGTGCAAAACCATACGGAAAATACCGCCGGAAATATTTCCGAGACGGTCGCCCGACTATGGAGACGAACACGAATCCCCCCCTATATTCCGTTAGCGTTTCGGGTCCGGGTCGGTGCGTTGGGCTTTTGGTTTTTTTTATTTTGATTTCCGTTCTAGTTTTCGTAATAGTTGGGAATAACGTATTTATTTATTTATTTTTGTTTAAACGTCCCGATTTTCGGCACACCGGCGCCCGGGTGAGTCGCACGACGAATGACAAATAATATAAAATACGTGCAGAGAAGTACTACACGATTAGCGGTTACCGGACCGGGCCGGGTAGAGGACGGCGCGAATCCGGTATAAGTTTTCCGGCGGGACGGTGGCCGCCGACCGTCTTGATCCCGTGAAATATTACAGAATTTTTAACGACCGCCGGGGTAAGCACACGGCCGTATTACGATCCGTAAAAACCGACACCGCCGCCGTAATAAACCGGGTGCAGAAAATATAATAAACACGCGGCGAGGAGTCTCTGGAGGACGCACATCCGACAAATCAAAACACGCACGGCTTTCTATATTATAAAAAAAAATACGACGGGCGGCCGAACGGTTTTCGTTATTTCGCAGACCGCCGCCGTAAAACAATATTTTAATGGCGGACGATGCCCCAAAAACGGTGATAAAAAAAAATACGCCGATTGGAAAATAAAATATTCGACCCCTGACGTTTTTCTCCGGTTTTCGAGACGGACAACTTCTTTCTGTCGATTTACCACGATCGCGCATGACGCGCCTGCGATTATATACGGTGTTATTAAACTTGAGATTTAATAACTTTTCAACGTATAGTTTACGTTGTTTTGTCGATTGCAGACTGTATTTAATATTATCGGTCGATAACGCACGAAATAATCCACGAAATTGCCGTCAAGAACAACCGTAAAAGTACAAATTTCCAAAACAATTAATTGACAAACACCGTGGACGTTGCAGGGAAATAATTCGGCATCGCACGGACACGGTTATCATTGTGATCGTATAGTTTAATCTAAAACCAAGTGGGGAAAATCATAATCGTACGATAATATAACGTCGATACGTATAATTATTATTAATATTATATTTTTACTTTATTTTTTATTTTTAAAAGTAATTTGCAATCTGTTCTTAACTAGGACAATAAGCAAATTTGCACAGAGTAAATTTAAATATTAGACTTGATGGAAGAAGTCACCCATTAGTGACACTACCTATTTTGATTTATATTTTTTGCTTTAATAATATTTTGATTTATAAGTTAAAAAAATTTTAAATTTGGCATAAGAGGTCGCGACACCATCTTCGCTTAAGTCGTCTTGGGGGATTGCCTGGAATGGACAAGGTAGAAAGTTTTTTTTATGAGAGATTAATATTATATAATATTTGTAATTAAATCAACAGTTTTAAATGAAAAACTATCGAGCTATCGCCGATATTATGCAATTTTTATAATTTTCATTGCCTTCAATTTTTTTTTAAAATTTGTTCTAACTCTGATCAAAATTGAGTAAATTATTATCAAGTGTTTATTAGCTTACATACTTTGGGTACGAATAGAATATTGATAATATCGGCGGTAGCTCGATTATAAAACGATTATTGTTAAAATTTCGTTAAAAATAAATTATCCGTGAATATTAAATTTCAACGTCCTGTTAATTTTGCCAATTTCGCAATTAAAAAAAAAAAAAAACTATTTTTTTTAAGAAAATTGTTTAAAAAAAATTACTCTACTCGAATCTGTAGCAAAATATTGGAGTTTCCGTTTAAAAGCAAGTGAGTTGTATAGCGCATGCGCCCTTACCGGGAGGGTTAAAAATGTTAAATCTATCTAAAAACGTGCATTTCAGTATTCCCCGGCACTTGGCGAAGACCACATTTAAATCTAAGGTCATCCGTATAAAAAATGTAATTTTAGAGATTACGAATAAATAAATAAAAACCACATGTGAAAATATATGCCTTTTAAATTTTCAAAATGTCAAAATAAGCAAACATAATGTCGATTGACGTTATATTAATACAGAATTTTAAGTCGCGATTCGTGAAACACATTTAAACGGTATAATAAACCTAACCATATAGCTAATTTTTTTACCGACAAATAAAAATGCGCAAAATCACATATCAGTACCCGTGTAAGTAAATATTATGTACGCTGCTAAACAGTGGGGCACTGTAAAATAATTACCCGGCTATAAGTTTGCCGCTAAATCTCGTCGCCGTCGTTGAAATTTATTGCGTCAATAATAATAAATGACTTGCGTTCAGATTATATTATCCGGCCCGGCATAATATTATTATTAATTAATTTATGGATGAAACTACCAGTTTTAACACACCGCACACGGGGCAGACAACGATAAGACATTGATATTTTCGTTTATATATATATATATATATATATATACCCATTCGCTGATGTATACATTTTTCGACATAATAAATTACTAGTCTGAATATTGGTCTGCTGCGCATAATGTTGTAAAATTTCCGACATTTTTAATTAAGATAAATGTCTGAAAATGATACTATTATTATTATTATTATTATTATTTTTTTTTTTCAATTATATACAGCTTATATTTTTAAATTTACTATATGTAAAAATTAGAAATATATTTTTTATTTTTTGATTTTAGAAGTACATTTTATACAATTAAAAGTATCATTATCACACGATAAACCACCGGCTCTGTCGGTTGTCCTTCTTATACGGGTGTCAACAAAAAAAAAAAAAGGAAGCTGCATTGGGTTAAATTTAAAACAATAAAAAAAATGTCTGTAAAATAAATTTGTTTATTAAAAACTACTCTTCTTGTACTGTTTTTCGACATTATCCACCTTACGCGTTTCTACATTTTTCGTATTTCTGAACGACCTTTGGAAATGCCTCGTTCGAAAAACTCCCGTCCGGTTTGTGTACACCGGTCGCTCGTGGCATATTTCTTTTCTTCGCCCACCTGGCACAAACCGTTCCGGCACTCGAGGTGTTCCGTAATGATTTCTCGAGCACTGCCAATGGAAACGGACACGCACCGTCCGACCGGGACACCCTTGGCAATTTCTTTAACTGTTTTTCGCCGGTTAGTTCGAATGATTTCGTTCGCGCGGTTAATGTTGTCAGTCGTTGGACGTCGGCGGTCTTCCATCGCGGTACACATCGGTGAAATCATTCTTTCGTAAACATATCGCACCGCTTCTCGACTGCCTGGCCCGGGAATTACGTTTTTGCCATACATTTCACACACACGCGCACCTCCACGCGAATTTGTACGGGTTTACAATTTTTTAACCATACAAATCTGATTACTGCGCTAATTTCAATTTTGGACGGTGTAACTGCAGCGGTAGCCATGATAGTTAACACTGATAACTGATAAGATTCGCAACTGAGTTAAATTTTACTGTCGAACAGTGTTGCTACAATATTGATCCTCGTATTGTGTTACCGATCCAACAGTAGAACAATATCGTTATCTCTATGACGTAACCAGTGTCGCGCTAAGATAACTTAAAATTGATCTAGATACGGATAAAAGATAAAACACTATATCTGTCTGAATTAAAAAAAAAAAAAAAATTGAATTTTAATAATAATATACCTGTGCGAAATGAACTTTGATAAAATAAATGAAACGTTTAAAAATAACATTTTAATGGCCAACCGCTGGAATTCATTATCGCACAAAAAAACATTCCAGAGATAATATTCATCAGATATAGATTCAATTTTGTTCGTTATCGAGATAAGATAAAACACGATTCGCAATTTGTCCGGATAACGCTTAACACTGTACACAGTTTACATCGATTTGTAATATTATCGCCAGTGTTGTTCGGTTGGTATTTTTTTTTTTTTTTTAGATAGTTTTCTGTACCTCGCCTCGTTACGTTTCGGGGTTTGTTCGTTACGGATAACAAACACGCGAAATCACAACAGGATATTATTAACTCTATAACGTAGTTGATATAATAATAATAATAATAATATGTACGCGTCGTTTTCGCTCAATTGTTATGCGCACTCACCGATATCCGACCGAAACAATAATATTTTCTGCACCGGGGCGTGACTCACTCGTAACAATACACGTGACGCACTTGTATTTACAACGGGGCCGACGCGACGCGTTTCCCGACCGGCGATTTATCAAAACATCGGACGTCGAAAACTCTTTCGGACGGTTCCCGCCCCACCGGACCCCGCCGAATACGGTCGGCAACGTCCGAATCCCCGAGCCGATGTGTTCGCCATTGTCCGCGTCGTCGTGCGAAAATAAATTCGTTCGGGAACGTCAGAAAAAAAAATAAAAAAAAAAAAAATAATAATAATAATAATAAAACGAAATAAAACAACTGCAGCTGAAGAAACAACGACTGTCGCGGACGACAGACGGCGGAGCGGCACAATCAGTGCACTCCGCCAGTGGACGGTGTTCGTACGGGTTTTTCGTGTCGACTCTGCGGTACCGCCGCCGCCGACTGGGGCGGTACTTTACAACGAGAGCACGAACAGACTCCGGTATAAGTGTACCCTGTTTATCGCCCACGTTTTACGCTAATTCGTTTATTGGATTTCACACCGTAAATATAATAATAATTATTATTATTATTTCAAGACGTATCCGTTCGCACGCGTGAAAACGAGTGTGTACTGTACAGAAATCGGTGCGGTTGTAACGCTTTCGTGTCTGTTTGTTTTAATCGACACGGAAAAAAAAAAAAATAAATAACTATATATATTTATTAACGGGCTTGCAATCGTTAATAAAATAAAATGTTTTCTTACTCGAAAATCTCGCACGGTAAAATTATTATTATTATGAACTCCGATACATGATTTTATGCGAATAAACGTTTTAATGGGGTACTATATACGTTATGGATACTTAATGTCATCGCGCGTTACGGCTTATATAATACTCGACTGAAATAAATGGAAAACCATTTTAATGTCTTACGGGAAACACATAAACGTGGTTAAGATTAAAATCATCAAAGTGTAATATACCGTTTAAAAAAAATGAAACGGTTTTATGACTTTCCCGGTTTTTTTTTTTTTTATTATTAATATATTTCCTTTTTTTCTTATTCGTTTATGATCTTCGAAATAAGACCACGGGGTATGATACGACATTATAGCCAGGTATCCTGTTGAACATTAACAACGAACCGTCGTGTATCTGTAAACGTTCGACGGTTAAGCCGATAATATAAAATAATAAAAAAAAAAAATGTACGCCGTTGTTAATTTTTTGCAATGCGCGTAACATTATATATAATTTTTTTTTTTTGGTCCGCAGCGGCCACGTCTAATATCGGAAATCACGGGATAACGGACCGGCGCAATCGGTTTGGGAAAACTCGACTCGACCCGACCGCGGCGGCCATTATAACGCGTCGATATTACTTTTGTAAAACTCGCGAATTGCGGCAAATCAGTTTCGAGCGTTTGACAGAGGGTCGGTTTTTTACGATTTTTTTTTTTTTTGTATTTTCCAAGCGCATTTTTACGTACGCCAACCGCAAGAGGGGTCCGGACGGACTTACGAGAACGTCTCGTGTCGCGCGCAGAGCAGGTGACGCGCCGCCGCGGGTCGCAGCACCTCCAAATGCTTCGCCGACGCGCCGGACGTTACGGAGAGAGCAAAAGAGAGAGAGAGAGAAAGTGAAAAAATAATAAAAAAAAAAAAAAAATAGGGCGCCGAAAGAGATTGAAAACGTTTACAATTGTTCGCTGTGTCTCCTCGTACCGTGTTTTCGCCGCCGCCGCCGGACCCGCGAGTCTCGTTTTTCGTCGTAGCCGATTTATATATTGGTCCAGAGCCGGGGAAAACGAAATGGGACGTGCGTGTGTGTGTCAACGAAAAAAAATCTCCTATGTGTTAAAAAAATACGATATTTTCCGCCCCCCGTCATAACGCGAGCACGTCATTTTTTTTTTTTTTTTTTTTTTTTTATATTTGGGGTGCGCCCGTATTCTCCGCGTGGTTTTGGTTCGATCACGTCTCTCCGGCGGCCACAACGTAGTGTTAACCATCAGTACTAAAATAAATAATTGATCGTATTTTATCTTATCAAACGATATAAATAAAACATAAATTGACTATATCTCCGATGAATTATTCGATTTGTAGATACGAATTACACTTATATTTATCTAGTTTGATATTTGTTCTACGTACTTAGCGATATTTTTTTTTCTTCGGAAAGAGTAGAACGTGCGACCCGGTCAAATATGGACATTTTCCGGTCGTGAGTTACGCGTGTGCGTATTCAAACGGTCGACGATTTTTTTTTTTTTTTAAATTAAGTAAAAAATCATCTCGCTTATTTTTCAACTTCGTTAAGTTAAAAGTTAAAATTCATAAAAATAAAATTAACTCTATTAAAAATTAAATTTAATAGGGTCACCTAGGGTTTTTTCGGGACGGGCCCCGAATGCACTTTGTCATCGCGGGCAAAAACCAGAAGACCAACAAAAAAGAAAGAAAAAAACGATCGTCGTAGATTATAGCATTTAATTTAATGATGAACATAAACCCTAGGCACGTAAAATGAAATGTTAACATTTTACAGAAAAAGTCTAATTATCGCATTGTCACTTATACGCAGACACTCAAACCAGCTATTTCTCACGGGGTTTACCATGTTTAAAAATAAAAATAAAACCATGGTCATCGTACCCCAAGGGCCCATTAAATCTTATTGCCGGCTAATCCCTTAATGATTCTCTAAAAACGAAAAACATGTCACGGTATTTTCACTAAAATTGTATATTTACCACATAAGAAATAAAATACAGAATTATGTAAATTCAACTCAACCTAAGATACACAAGATTAATATTTACTCATGTGAAAAAGTAACTCGTTTTAACGCGTTAATGGGCCAGCTATGCGTCGGTTTTACAGTGCTCAACAAAAACGGCCAAACTCTCGAATGTTACGACGTCGTTGCAATTTTTAATTTTAACTAATTCGTATTTATTTATTTTTTTATTAATTTGGATATTTTTTTCCCCCGTTTCCACACACTCGTATCACCCGAATCGCTCAAATCGCACGAGTTCAGTAAAACGTTTTGATCAATACGTATATCAAGTCGAAATCGGTAAAAACTCGAACTCGTTCGCCGGTCCCTAAAATTTCCTATTTGAACAATGCGGACAAACCGTGTTTAATTCGATGGTTTCAATAATTATAAAAACGGAAATAAATTCCTAAATGTTACCGATATGCGGTTTGTCTAAGTAGAATGTACTGAATTCCCTCGTTCTACGCGTGGCGCACAAACTAAATGATGAACGTTCATCTTTGCGGTCAAAGGCAAAATACGACAAACAAAAGTTAATAGGTTTTTGTAAATTTGTTTGTGTTAATTTTATTAATTTTTTTATTTTTTTTTGGTTTTTTTATTATTAGTGTGATGATACGAAAAACAATATGTAAACAATTACCGCTATACACCGTGCACATTTTGTACCGTTTTAAAACCGTAATTTTGTTTGGCTAACTGCCGGGACTCGGATTTCTCGTCAACCAAGTCCGACCGTATACGAGAAATGCAAAACCGCAACGCGCCGTCGAACGGCCACCGACTCGGCGGCACTTAACGACACGGTCGGCGTCATAATAACAAACGCGTAACCGGTGGTTTGTTACACTGCACGAAATCCGAAACGGAAACGAACGCCGGCGGTCTGGTTTTTATTATTTCGGCCGTCTGCGGGGCCGTGCCGCGGACCGTTTTGCCGGCCGGGGACGGTATCCGCGGCCGGGTGTGGCGGCGGGCCATACTGTTACTGTCGTGTGCGCGCGCGGACGCGTGGCCCGCCGGGGCGGACGTAATTCGGTTACCCCGGGGGCCGGGCGCCGCGCACAAAACGTCTCCGGAATATAATTATAACGCGGAAAGTGTTGAAATATCGCTGTTCGAGCGTAGTCACACTCCGGTTCGACGATCGTAAATCCTCATCACGTAGTAATAACGGCGCGCGGATATACCGCAGACGCTTTCAAGAGTGAACAAAAATCGTGAACATTTTCATAAAAATCCCCGGCGCTGATCCGTTCCGAATGCGGTTTCGGCGGCCCGGCGGTCTCCTTTGCCGGAATTTGCATGTTATTATTATAATTTCCCGCCCCCCGCCCGCGGTAAACGCCCCGAAAATTCAATACGTGTCGCGAAAATAATACCCTGTCACGTATAATGAAATATTCATTAGTTTTTATTTATTATTTTAAACATTCGGTTTTCGCGAAAGTTCATTTCGACGCGGACCGCCGGTGTATTATTTCGGACGACGAAACCTGTATAAATTTAAAACGACCGCGGAATATAATGTGTCCGTATGCTTCCGGAAATAGGACCCCGGGGATCCATACGATACTGCGGACGGCACATTTGCGAGAACGCCGTTGTCGATATGTGTGGTTTATTGCACGAATTATATATATATATATATATATATATATATATATAGACCAAAAAAAAAAAATAAAAAAAGAATCGGCGAGAGTTCATTTTTACTAATACGAATGCTGGAAACATACATACATCAAGACGGAAATTATAATAAATACTATTGCGTTACTATTCGTATGATATTATTATGGTGTAAAATAATATTCGAAATCTAAAACCTATGAAAAAACATAAAATTTCGGTGTAACAAAAAAAAAAAAAACTACGTCACATCGTGGGTGGGTGAGCCAACGTTGTAGGGTGGGAAGTTTTAGTTTATATTTGTACCCGGTGACAAATATTTGTTAACGAAAAACGATTCCGAGCAAAATCCGGTAAATATTTATTGATAAATTAAAATTGAAAATAATTATTTAGTACGACTTATATTCATTTTTAAGCATTTCAGTAAGTCTATAATAATTTTAGCCATATAAAACCAAATGAAAACCAAAAAAAAAAAAGAAAAAAGCAAATATTTAAAATATTTCTATCAACATTTTCTGGAATTTTTTTTAACAGAATTACAAAAAAAAAAAAAAATCCAAAAATAAGGGAACCGTGAATTACTGAAAATATTCCTGTTCAGGATTTTCCCAATTATAAGGAAAACTACATTGAAAATAAAAAAAAAACACCTCCCCTTATTGCAACAACTATAGGCAAAATGCTTTCATAAATGATGCTATACTCGAAAATCAGAGTTGAAAAGTAGAATTTTTGTTAAAAATGTCGTCAAAATACGCAGCCTTTTAATTACGGATGATATCACGTCCTCTTAAATAGAAGTTATTAATTTGGTTGAATTTGTCATCTTATTTGAAAAAATAAAATGTCATCGTAATATACAATGTATAATAAGATGAAAAATCACAATTCAAAGCCGTAAATGATAATTTGATATCGTATATACGAGCCCCTTGTCGAATCGCATTTTTTATTATAGTACCGTGACCGTAAACACGCATAATAATAATAATAATGTACGGAATAATCGTAAAATGTGTGGCCAATATTCTGAACTAGCTTATATTGTAACCTGACCTCCTCGGAAAAGAGATAATACGAGTAGCCATCGCATAAAATATTTTATATGAATCCGATTAATATTCCGAATGTGCACTCTTAACTCTCGTAAAAACTATATACAATATAAAAACTGTGTAGACCGTTAACGATGATATTTTATGACGACAAATCTAAAGGGGGTTTTTCAATTTAAAACGATTTTTAACTAATACTAGTAATAATAGTTAGTAAATACAAAGTGTATTATTGTTAACGTGCCAAGTATGCGCATAACTCATTTAATTTCGATTATAGAGTTAGGCACCAGGAAGAAAATTATACGAGGACAGTATATTTCGGTGGGTAAGACTGAAGAGTTTTTTTTTTTTTTTCTATTATTCTAAATACAACGTTCAATAAACATCGATTAGAAATAACGACTATTCCCACAGCGGCATTAGGGGCTATTTTTTGATATAATTATTTTCATTCGGTGAGCACTACAAAAGAGTTTTTCGATTGTGTAGTTACCGACTAGAAACTAATTAAAAAATAAAAAATAAATAAATAATAAATAAGGAACTTTTAGTTTTACTAGCCCGAGTAACTCGGTGCAGTCTAATATATACCCTGCCGTTCGTTAATTTATAGATAAACGCCACGTCGTTATGGAAACGCCTTGATTAGAGAGAAACCTAACCATTCGTTTTCTGGATACATCGCCGATAGACCGGTATACATAAATTATTTTCAATAATATTTACACATACAATATAGTGTGTTTTATCGTTTCGAATCCGAATATTTTCCGTTATACCGATCGGTGACGTATATTTGTGATTTCAATCGGTCTTTTAACCCCTACCGAATAGTGTTTTTAAAATACAAACGATTGAAGAAGGTTTCAACTTACCAACGAATGTATGGCATGACGCACAATCACAATCGTAATAACATAAAAAGCCCGGCCAAAACAAGAGTGGAGCCCACTGAAAATATTCGTTTACGGGAAACAAATAATAATAGTTGGTTTTAAAATTTATAATTTTTTTTTTTTGGGGGGGGGGGGAAATTTAAAATCCGATTGTTTTATTTTATTATGTTTTTAATAATTTCCGTAGGTATACCACGTTTACGGTTAATTGCCGTGATCGTAGCGATGCAAAATACAAACGCACATACAAAATTATTTTTACAAAACGCTGTTGTCGTACATTACAAACGTGAACTTTGGATTTTCGCGTTGCCAACGTTGGCACTAGTCGACAACCCCGGAGGGTCGGAGAATACCTTCCTTCGTTGGTACCTCGTTGGAGAACCCTATGAATATTAAAGCAGAAGAATATGGAGAAGGTAGGTGTAAATATTCTTGACTTTTAATGGGGGAACTCTCGTACGGAATCGGCCTATTAACGGCGTGTCGGTCGTTAACGGAAGGGGTGGATTTTCTATGGAGAGAAGAAGAAATTACGGCCCAAGGTGTATCGCCGCGTTTTAATAATAACCTATTTGTATTTTTTTTTTTTCACGGCGAAAATACCTCCGAAACACCGGGGTCGGAGGGAAAAAGTTTTCATTCTAAGGTCGTAAATAATGACGGCGGCCCACGTTCATATTTCAAAAGCCGCTCGCGGTAGACAAAACGCTTTGCGCGTACGCGACTTCGATATTAACATCCGGGAATTATTTTTTAAAGCGACGATTGGTTACTCTTAATTACATCCAGATTCCCACGTCCAATACAGTTAAGTACTTAGGGCTCATCCTGGATAAACGATTGACTCGGAGCAACCATGTCCGTATAAAAAGACTGACACTTAATGCCCGTCTGCGTATGCTTAAGCCGTTATTATCAAAAAACTTTTGCACCTGTCTTACAACTAAATTACATGTTTACAAAACTCTCCTCAAGCCTATTTGGACTTATGGTCTACAGCTCTGGGGCTCGGCAAAAAAAATCCAACAAAAATCAAGCGTTCCAAAATATAACGTTCCGACGCCTATCTAATGCTCCACCATATATCCCCAACCTAACGCTACTTAATGACCTGAGAATGAAAACGGTCGACGAGGAAGCACGCTTCTTTTATATGCGCTTCCATAAACGGCTCCATAACCACCAAAATCCTCTCATAAACAATCTATCTATCCAAACACTATCAGGAAATCCTCTTCGTAGATTAAAAAGACAGTGGTGTCGTGACCTATTACAAATAAATCCAAATCCCTAATAATAATAAAAAAAATACCAAAATGAATCAAGCTAAGAGTTGCTAATGGGTGACTGTTTAATCAAACCCTTCATGTCAACATCCACCCTTATCATATAAGCTTTTTATGCATTTTGTGTATAGATTGTTTATTTAAAATAAAAAAAAGCGACGATTGTCCCCGCGACCCCGCAAGACGTTTTCGTCATCCAACTGAACTTATCGTTTTTCCACTATCACAAGTAGCGTACCAAAGAACTCGCTATCGCTCGGAGGCACCCGCTTGATACAAAAACCAAAAAAAAAAACAACAAGATAACGACTGACAAAAATACCTCCGGTCTGTTGGTGGAATGTGATGGCGAATTAAAATTGTAATTATCCAATCATTGTTTTTTTAGAGACCGTTGCATTGCCACCACAACATACGTATTATTGCCTCGTCCGTCTTTGCCTGCCCTCGGCCGCCGCTTTGTCGTCCACCACGCCCGGAAATCTGGAAAACCCGGAAATTCTTCCGGTACTCCGTGCCGGACATCTTTGTCTAGGACGTTTCCGGGTCACCGTTATTCGCCCAAGCGATCTTCGCGCGCGAGACCATCTCGGCCTAGTGTTTTTTTTTTCCACTCCTGTATTATTCTTGCTTTCCCGTTCGTTCGAATCTCCGAATCTCCGTTGTAATTTTCCCTAGGATTCTAAATAATCGTCTTTCCGAAACGCTTTTTTTTTCTTCCGTCTTTCCTATCCCAACCGGACGTGCGTATAAAAGCCAGTTGTTATAATAATTATAAAAACAATAATAATAATAATAATAATACGGATTATCGCCGCCGGGCCGAAACCGACGGGGCGTTCGGATGGGAACGGATACGGCCGGGCCGCGGCCGTTCGATTAAAGAAAAAAAAAAAAATAAAAAATAAAAAATCAAAGTCAAATCGGTCAAAATAATTCGACAACAACAACGTCAATAACATTAATAACAACAACAACAACAACAACAATAATAATAATAAGAATAAGAATAATTTATAATATCGGCGGTGGCCGTTTTGCGCGACGACGTCTTCGCCGCCGCAGAGCGTTTCCACACGTCATTAGCGCCCGACGACGGCGGAGCCCATGGAAGAGAAACGCCGCGCTGCGCCCATCCATCATGTTAACGACACGGCGCGCGCCATAAAAGATTTCATAAGAACGTCTAACCCCGCGGCGCGACCTCCGGAGTCCGTTCCGTCGTTCGTTAACGGCCCGATATCGATTCACACGCACGCATAATACGAATATAATAAATATTTTGTGTGTGTGTTGCGCTTTGTATCAAAATTTAACGGCACACGACGTTATAAAAATACAATATATTAAATGCGGTTTTTTTTTTCTTTCTTTTTTTTAAGAAGAGTTTTGCGGATACCCACTACGTTTATTGTCCGAGGTTGTCGTAAAACGAGAAACATAAATCGCGGTGGCGTTATTGGTCGCGGATATCAAGAGTTATTTAAAAAAAAAAAAAAAAAAAAAAAAAAAAAACCGCGTGCGACAACATTTATTATACGCATTTTTATGCAGACAATATTTATGCAAGGCCGGGCGAGTTACTGAATATTATTAACTCCGTCGAGTCGAGTTAATTGACAATAAGTCAACGGATCAACACGTTAATTGAATTGTAAACTGAATCAAGATTACAATCGGTTGACATTATTATCGGGAAATTCATATTCGCATGGTAAGAACAATTAAACATAGAGTTTGTGAGTTTTTTGAAAATAAGAATGAAACGATCCATGTTTAACACACAGGAACAAATCGTCAACTACTCTATAAGTAGCAGTTACAGATTATAACGGAACTAGGTAACTAGTTGCCAGACAATTGAAAATCTATTATACAATTAATATTGTATAACGATTTCAAATTATTACGCGTCGGTATTTATCTAAAATACTCGTATTGTCATAAAAAAAAAAAAAAAAGTTACACCCGAGCTATAGGTTTTTATTTTGTCAATATTTTAGGAAAACAGCGACGTTATGCCCGCGAGAATATTCTTCTTTTCAATACTATGGATTTAGACATTAAATTTTTAACATAAGACTATGTTGTTTGTTAGAATAAATACGGGTGTCGGTATCTTCGCGTGTGGATAAAATGATTTTCATCTACGAGTCGTCATCAGTGGCGTGCTAACATTTTTCCGACGTGAGACCGACTCTTACATACAACGTGACGGATCCAGACTAATGGAACTTTTGAATCTGGGAAAAACGAATAATTGAAAATCGTTTCGTGTAACTTTTGATCGTATTATAATGGATTACATAAAATCTGCGGTCGGATTTAGAGAAATTTCCGAACAGTTTTAACGTGAATTACCTAATTGGTCGGAAAGTCAAACACCTGACCGTGAATAAATTATTTACAGACCAAGACCATACCCGAAAAAATTTGTTCACGTAATCATCGACATTATTTCCTTATTTTTCATATACTCCCCGCACTAATATTCGCCCACTCAACCACCCTGCACCTACATCCTTTTGTTATTGCTATACACTAATTTTTAACTAAAAATAATAAACATTATATTCGATCAGTACATATATATATAAATGACATATTCGCCGCTTATTGACATCGAGGATCTCTGAAATTCCTTTCTAATTCAACACGCGATTACGACTTTCCGTCTTCCCGACAATAGTGTCCGTCTACACGTGACTATATAAGAAGAAAAAAAAGGGCATACAATCGATCGTATTTTTTGTTTTGGAATTTATTGCAAAAGCGATTGATAACAATCCGATTAACCCGCAGCGAAGTGCATATTGCGTTTATTTTTCAAAACGATTATGGGCCCATAGACTTTTTAACAGCTTGTCGGATTTAATAATTGAAAGGTCGGCGTGTCACGACGACGGGGTAAGACAAAAAAAAAAAAAAATATATTACCGGCCCGATTATTGAGCGTCCCGACGCTCGGTAGTACGTGTACAGTGCGTTTTGTAGTCGCGATTTACGCTCAAACGCACCGACGGTTCTCAAAAGCGTCCGTGACCTTTGGTTCGGGAACAACACGCGGTAAATATATATATATGTATAAAAAAAAACCTGTAAAAAAAAAAAAAAGAGGGAAAAAAAAAAAAATCAAAAGAATTCGCACCCGCGCATTATACCGAAATCCATTTTGCGGCTCTTTGCTTTATCGCGCACGGTCGTTCGAGTAATAATACGTTATTCGGCGGCGCCCGTCACCGGGGACGGCCCGTCCCGCCGGGATACCGGGAAAATCAGGAAAACGAATTCGGAAAACAGTGTACACGATACCGTTCAGGTTACTGTTTTCGATTAAATTTTAATTTAAATATGATCTTTTCAAATCAGTGTTTTTTTTTTTTTTTCTCGGAAATTCCCGAAAAAAACGGAACGATTTTATATTGTGTACTCGGCACTGTTTTTTTGTGTTCCGTGTTCGGAATTTACAATTGCGAAACACCCCGTGATTACGTAGGTACTTAATCGATTCCATATTTCACCGCGATCATGGGAATTCGTTGGAAATTGTTTGGGCGACGGCCTACCGAAACGTGATCTTCGAAATGACACCTCGACCGTCGCAAAATCGGTCATGTGTTCGCGGACAAGATACTACTATGAAAAATCATACTTGTAAATTAAATATAGATACAAATACTAAGAATAGCTAAAGGATATTGTCTTGAAAAACGATTGTTTTATTTACGTAATTAACAATTAACAAACGAATTCGTAGGTTTTTTTTTGTTTTGATTTCTGGTCTACAAGAGAAAGACGTGCCTCTGAAAAACGATATGTCGCAGCGTACTTGTTTATATACGGTATTTTTATCATTAAAAGTCAAACTTGCGACGGTGTCGGCGAGATATATACGAGGTGTGGCTAATAAATAACGAGATTTTCTCTGTAAAAACTTTTCATTTATATTTTTTAATGGTTTAACATTTTTCCCCTTCTATATACTCCCCTCCATGTTTGACACATCGCTCCATTCTAATTTTCCATTGGTTGAAACAGTGTTGGAAATCCTTTTCTTGCAATGTCTTTAACACCTCTGTCGCTTTTGTTTTTACAGCTTCAACTGACTCAAAATGTGTGCCCTTTAACGCACTTTTTAATTTTGGAAAAAGCCAAAAGTCGCATGGAGCGAGATCTGATGAATATGGGAGGTGTTGAAGCACTGGAGTTCGATTTTTAGCTAGAAATCGCTTTACAGATAAGGCACTGTGAGCCGGCGCATTGTCTTGATGCAAGATCCAAGAGTCATTTTCCCACAACTCAGGCCGCTTTCTTCTTACTCGTTCTCTGAGTGTTGTCAATACTTGAAGGTAATAATGTTGATTCACAGCTTGTCTCTGAGGTACCCATTCTGTCATTATTACACCCTTAATATCGAAAAATACGACCAACATGGACGACCCACCCGTTGATTGTCTTCAACTTCTTCACGACCCTCACGAAATCGTTTGTGCCACTCAAAAACACGTGGTCGTGATAGGACACTATCTCCATATACTTCAGTTAATAAATTAAAACTTTCGGTCGCAGATTTTCCAAGTTTCACTAAAAATTTTAAATTAATACGTTGTTCAATTTTTTCGTCCGGCATGATTTCGACATTCAACACGTAAGAGGTCAATTTAAACGACGCTTACACATAGACTACAAAACGGAAACTGACTAAACTGGTATTGTTCGATGCAATGATATTTATAGATTACAAATATACTACCATTATACCCTTATCTACTCATGCCTTATCGCTAAGTAGATAGTCTCGTTATTTAATTGCCACACCTCGTATATATATATATATTTGTTTTTAGCAGGGGAAAAAAAACCTAACTTTTCGCCCATTTATGTATACAGTGAAAAAGTCGTGAAAAAAAAGACGAAAAAGGATTTTCGCGTACGGTCTAGTCACTAGACCATTAATTGAGCCATGTTAGTACTCTTATCAATTTGTAGAGCAAAGAAATTATAATCTTTCAAATAAAGCAATAATTTATTATTTATATTCGACGGCATGTCATCAATTCTTCTTTTGACAGTATCGTTTGAAAGTTACACTTTCTCTATCTCTTTTGCAGCCTTGTCTCCAAGAACACATCGCACGGTTTCTTTTGTTGCTGGCGACACTAGTGTTTCCCCAATTGTGTGTGGTTTTCCATCTTTAACAATAATTAAACTCGCTAAATAAGATGCTTTAACGATAATTTCGTTAAAGTTCGTAAAACTAGACATGCATTTCGATTCCTTCCGGAAAATGGTAACCTTTTCTCTGAAAAAAATTCAATAGGTTTATTTTCTGTTTCTGGATGCTTCGATAATTGGTGGCGCTTCAGTAACGATGGTTTCATGCTTTGATTCGAAAGTGTTTCTCGACAAATTACACATTGAGGTAACGGAGTAGAATTTTCAGAATCAAATTTTACAACGAATCCAAATTGTAAGTAACTATTGTCATATTTACGATTCGCCTGTGTTTTCTGTTTTTTTAGTATTTGAGTTTCCGCTTACTAAAAATCTTTTCGTTTTACTTAATTTTATATCGGAAAAATGTACGGAAAAACTACATAAAAACTATAAAAAATATACATGATGCAAACAACTCGTATGGCACTCGTGAATAAACTGAAGGAACTCACGAAACTAAGGTAAAAACGCATTATTGTGAAATAACAATACGCTTTATCGGTTTATATTATATTAAAGAGAATATCGTTATCTTAATTGTTACGATTACAATCGACCTCCAAACCATCGAATAAACAAAATAATATTTAATGTTACAATTTTTTTTTTTTTTTTTTTTATGAAGGGAGATTTTCTTCGCGTACCACTAATGGTACACGTACCACAGGACGACAACCGCCGGTCTAGCGGATTTACGCTCCGTCTGTAAATTGGCTGTAGCGGCAAAAGAAGACCTGGGCGTCGCGGTTCCCTTTACTGTATTCGCGCCGGACCTTTTTTTTTATTTTATTTTTCTTCTCCACACCGCGTAGTGCGTATTGCTCAAAGGCCTAGAGAATTATATTATTATAATCGTCTTTGAACGTGATTTTCAGTTTTTGGAACAATACCGTAATGATGATGTTATATCACCGTGGCCGCCGTTATACCGTTATTGTTATTTCGCCAACGAAATCCGTATCCACCCAATCAAGCACTGGCGTAACCGGATAAAAAAAAAAAAAAAAAAAAAAACTATGCCAAAATCAACAACATGGGGGGGGACGTTGTAAATAATTTGTTTTATTCTATGATTACACAAAATCAAAATCAAAGAATAATTTATATGACTACCGGATAGCCTATTATTTAAACTAAACTTAAAAAAAAAAAAAAAAAAAAAACGAAAGAATATCATCATTATTTTAACGTTAGTTTTCTTATTTTTGTAACCCAGATAATGCGATAAAGTTTGACAATACGCCAACACATTATAAAACACGAGAAACGTGAAATATATGTATATATATATATCAACTTTTATGAAATAACTTGAGAAAAAAAATAATATTTTTATTCTGTATGAATATAAAAAGTAATTGATGCATTGCATTCTTTCTTTATTTTAGAAGATTCAGAGATTCGTAATGTTTTCGTGCATTGTGAGAGGAGGCAGGGCCGGCTTCGGTTCTTTCAGCGCCCAGTGCAAAAATTGTTTTGGCGCCTCTTGCTCTTAGGTTTATATAATATAAACCGGCAAAATTAGGGTAGCTGGAGAGGCTAAGCCCCATTCAAAATCAAAAATGCCCACAATATCTTTTAAAAATTAATCAAAATTAAGACAATAATTAATAAAATATACATCATTATCCATAAAATACTTCGTTACAGAGGCAAAAAAAAAAAAGCTAATCAAAATTCACTTTTCTTGCTTTTTTGATCGCAAATATTTTAATTAGAAGTCCAAATCTTGAGCAATGGTATTTTCGATACTAAGTATAGCTACTGATCCACTATTTTATGGGGAAAAAATGTTAATCGTTTAAAACTACACATGAATAATAAAGTACGGCTGTAATTCGGGCAGTTTTTAAGATGGAAACAAATCGTATTATTAAACGTAGTTTTTATGAAAAAAAAAAAAAAATAAAATAATAACAATAATAATCTAAGTATATTCTAACGCGGTGTTAGATATATATATATGATTTTCGATTGTTTTCGTTTAAGAAAATGTATGTTTTATTCCTCACCGCGTGGGTTAACTATTTTTTTTTTTTTTTTTTAAAAAAAGTTAAAAGTGTATAAATCGGAACCCGCGATTTTTCTATCAAATAAAATAATCTCATTTCTATCCACGAAGTCCGTCCGGTCGAAAAATTTCGTATTACCGTACGAGTGAAACACGCTGTAATATAATAAGGCGTCGACCTCGCTTTTCGATTTTTTTAGTCGTTTGGCGATTTTGCATGCGAGTAACGCCCGTGAAAATTATAGTATACTAATTGTGAGTCATTATTTCACTCGACTGTAGATCCGATTTTCGAGAACAAGTCAATAAATATATCACGCTGCAGTTTTACCGTTAATTATTAATAAACATTTTATTTTCCGTCTGGTACAGCCCTGTCGCATAATTTCCATAAGTATTAAATTCAATCGGCGTTTAATTACGACGTATATACTGTATATATGTAAATAATATTATTGTTGTATTTCACGCGCACCGGCCGCATTAAAAAACGACATTAAAAAAAAAAAAAAAAAAATACTGACATACTCCGCACCCCGGGTGGGCCACTGTTGTAGGTGGAAAGTTGCGAAGGTAGAGGCATAGAGGGGAAATGTATTTACGTGTTTCTACGATTCTCAGCGAAATTCAGTTAATCATGTTTTGAAATACCGTGATTTTTACGTTTTCTCGTTAAAATTTGTTTTATAAACATTCATAAAATGTTTGAATTTAAATTACACTCAATTTTTTTTTTATCTTTTTCGTCATTAAGTTCACCATACGATGAACCCCGCGTCAGTTTTTCGTGCATTTCTGTTCGGGTAAAAATGTATTATTCAATTAGTTCGAGAAAAAAAATTTAAATACCAATAAATAGTTGAAAAAACAGCCAGAATGTTTTGAAGATTTTTCCACGCCTATAAATGCCCAATATTGAAATTCTGTCAAAATTTTAGGTCCTTTCGGATTATTTTTTAACCGATTCACGACAAACAGAAAAAAAAAACACATATAATGAAACAATTGGCCCGTAAATTGTCCAGTTTTTCCTACGTTTTATCCCGGTTTTTCGCAATTAATAGGAAAACTACAAAGGAAATCGAAAAAATGACCGCCAACTAGATTCAAAATGCTTCCAGAAAAGGCACTAAACATGAAAATCGGAGCGGGATGTCTGGTAGAAAAGTGGTCCATGGACCGGGAAAAAAAACACAAATCAAAGTAAAACCAAAAAAAAAAAAAAAAAATAATACAATAATTTATATCTATAGCAGCATCGTATGTTTGCCAACAATTTATATTATGTACACATGTTATTATATTTTATTCTATCCGTAATAATGTTTAAACGAGTAAGAAAAAAAAAAAAAAAAAAAAACCAAATTAATTTATTCAATTACGATTTTTAACGTCGCGCGCGTTTAATGAAATGCGGTTATAATATCGCATAACTCGTTGAATTCGCGATACGCGAAACCGACAATATGAATTTAATTTTAATTTTTTTTTTTTTTTTCTCATTTCAACGACTTAATATTTCAACGAAAATTATATACGAAATTCGAGTCACGCAACGTGCAAATATCATTTTAATAAATAACATCGAACGCTACGTTTTCGAAACGTACGATAAATGCTTAAACATTATAAAGTTATAAGTCGTGGTCGGATTTTATTAGTTTCTATTTTATTTTTCGTTTTTTTTTTTTTTTTTTTACCTTAACACGTATATACGCGTACAATATAATTTATCTACGTGTTTATTTTCACAAGTAAATTACGTTACTGCATAATTAACCGGCCTCGTTATGATAATATACGTAATATGTATACATTTTTATTCCCTTCAATTATCGAAGCGAAAAACTTATTAACAAATACCCGCCAAGTATATTATAATATACTTATACATATAAAATAATAATAATCCTTAAATTCTTATTTAAATATTCCACTTTTTCTTCTTATACATTTTTCTCTCTCGATTTTATTTGTTTTAATTTTGATTTTTTTTTTATTCGTTATTTCACCCTTTGTTTTACTATAACTACCCGTCTAATATTCGTTTTGTACATTTTTTATATTTTTTCGTAAGCAGATTATTATCGACAGTTAAAACAATAGATTCGACTGTACGGAAACGATTTCGCAGTGTTTCAAATATAATAACGCAAATAATATTATAAAACACCGGTAATATCGCACAATAAGATTTAGCTTAATGTTATTTTTATTTTTATTTTTTTTTGGATTTGGTAAATTATTGGGGGCTGTAGCAAGAAACATAGCGTTTTATTAATGATAAATTATAATACCTACACTGCATTTAGAATACGGCATTTTTCATTAAGCACACATCCCGACAATATTATACCGTTCAGGAAACATTCGTATTTTTTACGATTCTCAGTGTAACGAGAAATATATTGGTTTTACTTATACGTCTGATGTGTGAAAATTGTTTTCCGCCTACTTATCTACCGGGAATCTTATTCCGATTTTCGAGTATATCTTTATTGAAAGAATTCTGTACCTAGTTGTTACGTTTGGGATGGGGGAAGGGGGACAATTTTTTGATTGTCTTTGAGGTATTCATAATAATTGGGGAAAATGTAACGGCACTAAATGGTATCATAATTTTCGATATTTTTCTTTTGGTTGAAAATTGGTTAAAAGCAATTTTTCATAGAATATTACAAATTAGCCCTTTTCGAACGTTAAAAATGTTTGGACATTTTTATAAAATAAATATAATATTTAAGACTTATTTATAGGCATTTGAAATTTACTAGTTTTTAAATTTGTATTTGGCTTGTTTTGGTCGAGCGGAAATACTCAACAATTTCAGTCGAGTTTCATCATATAAGTTGTACATATAATAGTGACAAAGAAAAAAAAAGTTTAGCGCATTATAATAATTACTTTTTATTAACGTTTACAGTGCACATTTTGATGAAAATCGTACAAACTACCTTTACAATTTATGCGAATAAAAGATTTTTGGCATCATACTAATTCTCAACAATTTGAGACGACAATTGTAAATTACTTTGTCGTATAATATTTGTAAAACAAATACCAACGCATGCGCCTAAGCACAAAATTACGATTTTAATTAATTATTTTTTTTTTTTAAATTAAGTATAATATTATATTGACTCCGAATAAATGACTGTCTACGCCAATTGAAAACTTGCAGCGAATTTTTTGATTTTTTTTTTTTTTTTGGTTGTCATTTTACCGAAGTAAACGACAAATTGTCTAAGTACGATAGACTATAATATTTAATATATACATTTGTCTAATATACTCGAATATGAATTTTTATGCAATAACGACAAAATATGAATATTAAAATTTAAAATATAATCTCGTAGTGTTTATGAAACGTGTTTTTTATGCATCACTCGGATCGTTTTGCGGCCTTTCTAGACAAATACGGGGAAATGCCGTGATTTTTACAATTTCCATCAGAATTTGAACATTGTACACTCAAGAAACAAAAAAAAAAAAAAACCGAAATTACGTTCGGCTTTGTATTCAAATCATAAAAACATTAAAAATATATAACCCGGCGCTGACTATTAAAAATAATATTCCAGTCACCGCTGCACATATAAACGGGTGTGTAATAAGAATGCGTTTTTTTGCGATCGTTTCGTCACCGCAAGCAAATTGCATAAAAAACAATATACAGGAATATGCGATCGCGATAAACGTTTGTGCATATGCGCGTTAATAGCGTTGGTTTTACCATCTTGAATCGTGCGGGCGTTCTTCTAGTGTATAACCGAATAAAAACGATAGTCACCAATACAAATAAACCGGCGGTGTTTTAACGTTTTTGTAACTGTTACGTGTGAGCACAGGCACAGGTACTAGGACATTATTCTTGGCAGGAGGGGCAAGCAAATATATTTCAAATCCATTGGCCACAAACGCCATCCGTACAAATATTTGTAGAACGTAATGTCGTCAGCAGGCCCGGGGATTGACGTACAGGCAAGGTAAGCACGTGTTTTATGTAATGAGTATGTAAATAACATTTGAAAATCAGACGTATTAAAATAATACAATTTCGTGTCGTATATAAATTCATCGTGTTCAAATCGTTTAAATTGATTAAATGCGTAACACGTGATAACGACTAGATGAAATCAGAATGGTCTCGCCGATAAGAAACGTTTTGTCAACGCATTCGACACCGGATCCCATGGCGACAAATACAATTGGTGTAGAAAAACGCCCTTTTGACCGATTTCTACTGATACGAAACTATTTTCACGGAAAATCACACTGTACATTTATAGGATCCAGCAAATGAAAATCAGAAATTGATCACCGGGATTAGATAGCTAGTAACAGGAATGGCCTATAGACGAAAAATAGATTGTGAAAATATTAAAGCGAAAACAAGCGAACGTTTTTACCTAGGTACAACCGTACGGCGGGCTGTTTAAACGACCGAAAAACTTACGTGCCCGGGGCTATTCTCGGGTTCGATCCGGCCCGGGTCGTCGGTCAGTTTCAGCGATAAGGCTTGCAATTCCTACAACGTGTAACCCCCTACACAAGGCCTTTAGGCGATTAAACGCACGTGGATAACGAGAATACGCTGCAGGGTGGCACGCAGCCGAATTTTTTCTGCCTTCTCCCGCAATGTTTGCGGATGTTCCGACGGACACGAATATTACGAATTCGTTATGTTGTTGCAGAGCCAACGACCGGCAACAATGAGAATCTCGAAATATTTACAATACGAGTGGTACACGGGGGTACACACGCGAGTCGCCGTCGTCGTCGTCCGGTCGGATAATATTATTTCGTTCGTACGACTCGTAAAATAATATTGGTAGGTACTATAGAGCGTTCGGCACCGGACAATATTATTATTTATGTTTTAATATGCACTCGGGCAGCGGGTCCCAAAATGTGCACCGCAGCCCATAGGATAAAAAAAAAAAAAAAAATATGTACATTTACAATAGCCTAAGCGACAATTATATCTGTTGTGTGCTATTTCGTTCTGTCTGTAAATAACTTTACGACCGGAAATCGTGGTCGATACATCAACACATCGTATCGTGATCCGAACATCAGAGGTGGTATCTGGTGAACGTTTTGTCTAGATGGTGTTTGGGAGGTCGAATTTTAATTTTACGCTTTATTTAAAAAAAAATAAAAAATTTAGAGAAAACCGTATAAAAAGAAATCACTGCAATAGACAACGGTATCTGATAATTTCGACTAGGCATTATTATTATTTTTTTTTTTTTTGATTCAACGCTTTCTAGACATAGTGCAATTATCAAAAAATAAGAAGAAATATTCGAGTTTTATGTGATTACCTATGATAATCCTAGGTTCATCGAAAGTTGTACCAAATGGTATAAAAAAAATTGAACGTCATTATTATTTCTTATGGGAATTTTAAGTAAAAATTTCCTCGCGGTATTCGCAGGAGGGCATCGCCGCTAAATTTCGTCTTCAAATAGGGAACTGCCTCGATAGCTTATCGATTTCTCGCCTATACGGAACCCGGGCCCGGCGTAGAACCCTGAGCGCATCCTACCATTTTTTATTTTTTTTTATTTTTTAAATTTATTACTTTCGAACGGACACGAGCACGCTTCGGCACCACACAGCGGCGATGGCCGACGGCCGATAAAGTTGCGCAACCGTTTTGACCCGGTCACACGAGCGTATTCGGCGAATTATTATTATTATTATATTGTTATCGTTATTACTTATGATATTTATTTGTAAATACACATATACCTACGCGCGTATTGTTGCGCAAGCCGTATACAATCACGAGCCGTCATCGTCGTGGTTTATTTTTAAATTTTTTCGGTACGTCACGGATAATCGTATACGCATTCCTATCTGCACAGCTCGTAATATTATAATGCGTACCTACGTATAAAACCATCACGCGAAGACGGCGAGTTTTTCTACCGCAAGCCCTCCCCAGTCGATTTCCGTTATCGCCCGCAGCGGGTGCGTACAGGTCGCCCTCAGAGTTACCATTTTTTTTTTTTTTTTTATACCAATTACCCCCCCCCCCTCACACCCCTTAAAACTATCTGGAGCAATGTACGCCAGTCGCCCTCGACTTATTACGTACGCGACCGCCATGTCTCACCGGGCGTAAAATACGAGAGATAAATATGTGAACATGTGACGTAATGGGGCTTATTTAATTTGTCAGAAAAAAAAAAAAAAATGTGTCATTACTAGTCGTTATTTATCGTACCCAACTTACTCTATTGTTCTGACAACGCGTCTGAATTTACCCGCTTTGTACGTGGATTTACGTGGATTTTATTCGGTTGAAGGCGACTGATATATTTTTTAAACGCTGAAGACAGCCACTGAGCAGCACACTGTTGTAGGTGAGATATCGAAAAGTTATACGGTACGACATAGAGAATAGTATTCCCTTTAAATGCTACAACGGTAAATCTGATCAAAAACAAGCGCCTGTTTAACTGTGGATTACCATTAACTGGACCAACTGATACGGAGGATGTCGGCGTGAGTGTTTTTGAACCGAATAAAAACCTAGTGTCGAAATTTATCGCAATGAGTAGTTTAGCGTAAAATATCCTACGGTGAAAATTATAAAAAAAAAAAAAAAAACACAATAATATTATCAAGCGAATGGCATATATAAAAATCGAGTTTAAAAAGTTACGGTTTTTTCTTTAAATTTAAAATTTAATCTCGAATGTCTACTGCCCGATTCAAATAAATTGAAAATCAATGTGTCAAATCCTAGATGATGATGTTGTATTTGATTTGTACGAGTAAAAACGCTAAAATCAATTTGATGGATACATTTTTATTGAATTTTTTTGTCGCGAACATGTCTGTGAAAAAATATCACGAAAATACAATAAATAACGTGATAAGACCCTAGCATTGTATTTAAATTTGTATGCATATATTTGTGATAAATTACCCCCGATATATGTGCAGTGTGCACCTCCTCCTAAAACCATTTTTATCGCGTGTGATCGGGTGCACCGAGCGGGCAGAAATCAATAAAAACCTTCGAAAAGCCGAATGCGCGAGAGCCATATCTCCGTATTGTACACGAGTATACGTATAGAAATTGAAAATTAAAAGAAAATAATAATAAAAACCGTTTGAAATCTATAGGGAACGCGTTTCGAATGAAATCCGATCGGGAGAAAAATCCGCGTCCGCGAACCGGACGTGGGGGGGTTTTCGACGGCGGTTTTCACTATTCGAAAGCGTAATTACGGACAAAAAAAAAAAAAAAAAATCAATCCGTATCTAGGAAGAAAAATAAAAAAAAAAAAACATAAATTTAGAAAGACACGGATCGCTCGTTGAAACGTTTACGATTAAACAGTGTCCTTTGCGCCCGTTATTCGGGGCGCCCGTGCCCCGCGGTGGACGCCTACCGGTTCGCTAATTATCCGGTCACACGATATTATCATAACGGACGACGTGGGAACACTCGCGCCGATGTGATACCGATCGGCATACGATACGTCAAAACACACGTCGTCGGGACGGTTTTATTTATTCTGTTTCGATCATTTTTTTTTTTTTTCAACCTACGCCGCCGCCGCTCCCTCGTCCCGGAACGTACGCCGTCGTCGCCGCTAAAACCGGTCCTAAAAAGGTCTTTATATTGATATAGCCGTTTGGCAATATATCCGTGGACGAATCGAACGTGGGTGATCGTAATTTAATTTATAAGAATATAAATATTATAATTAATTGTAAAATTAAATTTAGCAAATTTAAATCGGCACCACCGGGCAGGGGGGGGGCTCCACGAAAGAAGAAAAAAAGAAAGCAAAAAAATAAAAATCCGCTATACTTTATACATAAAACTGTTGTATTACTGTTCAAATAGTCTAATACAAAATCGAACAATTCACGTGCCGAATTAAATATTAATTAATAAATTAAAGAAAATAATTTTGAAATAACGGTTCGTATTGTTTCACGTTCGCGTAGACAATTTAAACGTTTAAATCATTTGAATTTTACGCGTCTTGGAAAATATCGGTAATTTATTTCTCAATTATCTAGATATGATTTAAGATATTATTTGTATATCTATCTAGATACGTTGTCTGGATAAAAAACAACATTATAATCCGGGGATCGCCGATAACGGTCTTTTATATTACGACGATGACGTTTAAATATTTTTATTACAAATGATGTTTCAAGAGTCAAAAACTCGTACTCGGCCGTTCATTGTACTTAAGACACTACACTGTCGTGATTTTATCGGGCGTTTTGACGACCGTGCCCCGATTTTGTATTTGAAAATTTCGAGTTATTATTAGGCCGCCTAACGAAAAAAAAATAGATGGGAAATTAGCGTCCGCGATTCGTAAATACCCGAAACCACTGCCTGTACCCGACCTAGGTAAAAAGTTGGGCAACACGTGTGCACTAGGGTTGATTCTTAAAAAAAAAAAAAAAAAATGTTTAAATTTTATTTGCGGCACTTCCCCGTTTTTCGTTAATACCCCCAAAAATAATAACTGTAAAATCGGCGCTCCTGGGCACTTGATGTATATGAATGATTTTGTCATTTTATACGAACGAATCTAAACATTGCGCTATAACTTTTAATTTTTTTTAACCAAACATCGTGTAGAAAATATTATGGAGATTTCAAAAATGTCATTGTTGACATCGTTACAATTTTATGTAAAAAAATAAGTAAAAGCTCAAAAAATCAGGATAAACGGTTATTTTATTTAATTTATACTAGTCGAAATGCAATAAAATTACCATATATACAAAATTGTTTTAAAACTAAATTTTCTATAATAACGATTAAAAATATTGACTAAAATAAATGTATTGATAATTTTAATTTTAAACGTTACGCTTAAGACGACGCCTCACGAAAAGCGAAACGTGTTTATATTGCATATTTCGATTGTCCTCTTAATAATAATCTACCAAATTGTCATTTGATTACAATGTAATCGATTCCAGTTTCTTGTCGTGGTCGTCGTAACTCATACGATAAAGATGAGATTGAAGAAAATCCGTTAGCGGCGTTGGCGCAATGTTTAGATTTTAAACTACTAACGTCGAAGCGCCCAGGGACGCCGCCTAAAATCGATCGATTAATTTCAAATTTTGCGATTATTATTTTATTTTTTTTTTTTTTTTTGGGGGGGGGGGGAGGGTGGTATTATCAAAAAACGAGGAGGCGCCGCAAACTGTACAACGATAAAAAATATTTACGAGTATAAACCCTGGTGTACACGGTAATATTTCTATAAACGTATTATCGTACGGCGTTACGTATTTCGTCCTCGACTCTTCGTATTGATATTGAATGTAAAACAGTGTACAACTATATTATTTTTGGCGATCGGAACGGATCGTGTATTTTTTTTTTTTTCTTTTTGTTTCAATTCTCTCGCCGTATATGTGAACGATATGAAATCAAAAAAAAAAATTAAAAACCTAGTACACCGCTAATGTCATACGATACGTTTCTAACGGGGGAGTTTGTCGAAATCCCGACGACCCCGCCGCCGGTGTCCATCGTGCGCCGACACGGGCGGTCGTTGCGCAATATTCAGCGGCGTGCGAGCGTACGGGTTTTTTTTTATTTTTTTTTTGTTTGTTTGTTTTTTTTATCGTCGCGGTCCGCGGGCGTTTTTTCGTACGGGCAGAGCGTATTTTTTTTCCTGCGCCCGCCAAGTCGAAATATTATTATTGATAACGTTCGGTTCGGCAATAAAAGTTTTATAATTTTTTTCGTACGGGGATATTGCCAAATACGTATATATACGATATTATAGAACGCGGGCGCCGTATTTGTATTTACACGCGGCGACGGGCCGCGTGAGAGTGACGGCGATCGGAATTCCCGAAAGACCCGCCCCCGCGATTTCGTAAAAAAAAAAAAAAATAAATAAATATATAATGAAAAATCATATAATTTATTATCGTTGAATTAAATAAAACAACATCGACGGCGGCGGCGGCGGCGGCGGCGTTGACGTATAATCACGATTTATAACGCACGCCGATTTTTTTTTTTTTTTTTCATATTATCCGACCGATCGATTTCCGAAATGTTTACTTTTTAACGTTACGATCCCGAATATTAATATTTATGCATTTTGTTTTTTTTTCCACGCCAGAATATTATACGAATATACGGAACGTCCGACCGAAATCCGATACTTATTATATTATATTATATTTTATAAACGCTCCGGTCGCCAGATCCAACACGATCGTGTAATAATAACGTACGTCGTATAAAACGTAAAATAATAATAATAATAATATCGACGAAACTATAAAATCTTTACCGAGACAACAATTGTACAAATCGCGCGGTTAATAGATATATATATTTTCTATGTAAACTCGTGGTACAACACCCCGTCGTCGCACGCGTTATTCGATTACAAAAACAAATTGTTTAAAAAAAAAAAAAAAAATAAAAAACGAGGCGACGACGGGGAAACGTTCGAGCGGTCGTCAAGTACGATGCCCCCCCGTACTCTACGGCGGGACTTTGTCTAAACACCCGCAGGTCGAACCTATACTATTTAGTCGATAAAAATCCACCTTGAGTACTCGGTAACGCGGGGAAAATGGAAAAATTGAACGTACGTGACCCGGGGAACAGTCCGAGGAATAGGCGTGTTTTTTTACCGTCTAAAACCTTAAACCCATAACGGCCCACGTGAAACGCCGGTACGGTAGTAAAAAAAAAAAAAAAAAAAAAAAAAAAAAAAAAAAAAAAAAAAAAAAAAAAAAAAACAACAACATACCGCAAATCTAACATGGACAAACGGGTAAATTTGTTTCCCGGACTATTTTATTGTCCTTTTTTTTTTTATTAGTTTTTTACTTCCACAATCTGTTTCATAATTTGAACAATAATTGAAATTGATGAATTTGGTGTTTTTTGACCTGAAGGACGGATTAAAGATACCTTCCAGTGAAGGCACTTTTACAGTTAAAAAAAAAAAAAAAAAAAAAAATGTTAGAACAATGTTAAGAAGTAGTAGAAGAGGAAATATAATAAGAATAGCAAAAAGTAGATATCGAAAGAAGAAGAATTTATTGTCCTTAAATCGCGAATTATTATTTTTATTATATTTGCCGTATTGTGCGCGTTCGCCCTGTGCGCGGTGTAAACAGTAAAAATAAAATGAATATTGTAAGGAATAAACGCGCAAGCAAAACCATAGCCTATTTCATTATTATAGTCGTGTTTTTTTTTATTTTAATTCTAATCGACTTTCAGGATGAGAATTCTCTACCCCTTAGTGAATTACAAATCAACTCTCCAAATGAAATCTTCTCTCCTTCTCTACACCGCAATAATCAGACCACTGATAACTTATGCCTGTCCTGTATGGTCCGCTGCCTCTATAACTAAAATAAATAAAATACAAATCTTACAAAATAAATTTTCAAGGATATGTCTCAAAGCACCGTGGTTCATGAGAAATCGCCAGATCCATAATGACATGAAAATACCCCTGATAAATTTATGGATTAAAACCCAATTTAAAAATTTCCACGCCAAACTAAAAAACTTGGACAGTGCTCGTCATTACAATATAGGAAAAAAAACACTCAATAGACGTCTGCGGCCTCGACTTCCCCAGGACATTCTTTTAACAGACACAGAAGACTCATCATCAGAAAATTAAGATCATTATTAATATACTAGACCTCATCGTTATTATTATATTCATATATGTAACACATTATTATTATTATTATATCACTCTCACTATTAATAATTATGTCATTAATAAATTTATAATCATTTAAATTTGTAACAAATATAATTGTAAAAATTAAAAAGTTGTAATAGCACTAGGTGTGCTGAAACATTTTATAATTATAATAAATATAAAAAAAAAAATCAACTCTGAAAAGTGTCGTAAAGTGTGCGTGGGAGTAGGGTATTCAGGTTAAATACTTGCAAAGGACGGTAATTTTTTTATATATATATATTTTTTTTTTTATTATTATTATAAATATCATCGCAATCCCTCAATACTTCTATTTTTTAAATTCAAACAATAGACATATATATATACGGGCAAACAGACGGGTAACGCCAATATTGCGGGGCGTTTAAATCTCCTAATAAAGTCCGTTGTCCGTATATTAATTATAGACGCGCCGTGGGTATATTATTAAATCGAAATGATAAATATTTGCTATCCCGATAGCATTTTTTTTTTTTTTATTCTTTCATTTATAATCGGCAATAACATTATAATAATAATAATAATACGGCCGTCGGTATAAATAATAGTATTGTTGTACCGGTCGCCACGACGGTAGGTAACCCCGTAGTGGCGTACGCGTACCGTTTCATTATCGAATACGATATTATTAATACCGTCGGCTATTATCGTACGGACGGTTTTTTTTTTTTTATAGACACGTATAAATATTCTATCGGTAAAACACGACCGCCGCCGTGCGTAAAATATCACGTGTTGTAACGGTTTTGATTTTATTTATATCCGAGGTCGATAATTGCCCTACGGAGGCGAATTTTATCGCCGTCGCGGTATCGCGTTGGAAACAATATCGTACCGTTCAATCTGATAAACGTCCGACCGCGGCCGGGACAACATTATTAATTATTATCCGGTGAGTTTGGACGCAATCGTACGGAATTACGAAATCGAAAAAATATATATATATATAATTATAATTATAATATGTATAAACCGATGAAAGTGTCGTTTGTTGTTCGTAACCGGTACGGAATAATCGAAACGTTGGCGATTCTGAAAAAAAAAAAAAAAAAACGCATTCGAAACGACTGCGGAATGACGCAGTCCGGGGGTACGGGTCAAAACCCTACTGTTCGATCGGGAAGACAAATTGAATGTATTATTATTATGAAACGTACGATCGATGATTATTAAAAAAAAAAAAAAAAATAATAAAAACCATTTCTTCTTGCTCCACGCGGTATACACTTGCGTCGTACATTTCGAATTTATTCACAGCAATTGTATTATGCCGTTTTGTTTGTAATGTTAAAGCCGTACGGAATACTGTATAGTATTGGAGAAGCTCGGCACGATTTGCCGACGTCCAAAAGACAATAATAAATATCGAAAATACCGATATACTACCGAATAATATTTAAAACCCTTCAGCGGACAGACTAAAAATTAAAATTTAATAAACAGGGACGTCGACTGTGGCGTCCGTACAGAAACCATATTAGGACGCCGAATAATTTTCTCTATTATTATCTCAGTCCAAGTATTATACAATTTTTTTACCGTAATAATGATTTATATTCATTATTATTCCTGTACACGGACCATACATATATTATGGTGATATTGTAAATTCGGTTTTCAGAATGAAACTTACGGCTACATCAACAAATTGTTTCTGTTAAAAGGTGTTTTTCACCTATTTTTGAAGGATACTTTTGTCCACAACAAATCGAATACCCTAGAATATAGAAAATAATATGTTCCAAGATTTGAATGTGTAACGGATATAATTAATAGATTTTCTGATAGTAAAGCAAGAAGAAAGTTGTTTTAAATATATTTTTATATCCTAACTTATTTGTAACAAAAGTACTGCTTTCTTTTCTTTTGTTTAATAATTATTAATCCTTTTGATTAGTTTGTTCCCCATGCCTTTCTGTTGTAACTGAATACGTTTAGATAGTGTAAACCGATATGCCACACGCAACACCGCGATAGGTTGACGTAACTTTGGTATGTATGTGAACACGTTAAAAAAATGAATCTGTAGGGTCTTAGAGAGAAGATCTTGAGTTCAGAGGAGGAGAGGGAACCTGTCGCTCCAAACGTTTTGGATTGTTTATATATATATATATATAAAAAAAAAAAAAAATTTGATTTGATCCGAAAACCAGGCCATGCTCCATGAAAAATCCAGGGCCACATTTTCAGATATATGTATACGTTAGTAAACTCGGAAAAATATGGTACCTGGACGCGCATACAATCATTTTAGTCTTTAGGCGCATTGCCCCTTAATTTTCCGGCCCCGTCTGTTCGCGCATAAATATATTTGAAAACCAATTAAAAAAAATATTTTCGTCCATTTGCGGTGGTTTGACAAGTGGCGTCCAATCCTATGCATACGTGCCGCGGCCTAGATAATTGATTTGCCGAGAACGTGAGAAAAAAACAATTATTCTATGTTTTCAAATCATCGTATGGCAACATGGCGTACTCGTACGGGTGTGTTAAAATAAAAAAAATTAATTTTATTTAGAATAGCTGAGGACAAACGGAACATTTCCGTCGGCCGTGGTAAGTTTACGCAATCGCGTTAAATAAACACTAACCCCGCCGTCATATTGAAATCCTGTGACGACGCCATGAACGCGAGACGACTATTAAAAAAAATTATAATAATAATATTTAAATGCGTTCAATTATCGCACGTGCAATATAGCCGGATACGTGCATTATTATCGTACGTGTACAAATGCGCTATGAATAATTCATAATGCGTTGAGTAGATAAAATTAAACCAAAAAAAAAAAAAAAAAAAAACACAACTCGACAATTACATCCGAAGAAATAAGGTCGTATAACAATGATAACACATTATTATAATAATATATATATATATATACGAAAAAAAATAATAACAATCCTGACCGTTACGGGTGGTGAGATTACACCGCGAATTTAAGGCGTAAACGACAGGTGGGAATTGAACCCGTCGCGTCCGCCATCGCGCGCGCCGGTATTTGACTCTTTTTTTTTTTTTTTTTTTTTTTTTTTTGTTTTGTTTTCCTGTCGCCGGCCTCCTGGCGGTCGTCGCGCATGTGAGTATACGCACGGAAAACCGTGTCAAAAGTCACAATCAGCAAGTTTATTTCGACCTGTATGGTCGACCAACGCGCTACACCAACCGTACACAAAGTTGTAACGCAACACAGTAACAAAACACAGCCATACTTACCGATTGGTCACTGATCAAGAGGAAGCATCCGAACAAGACCGCGACAAGCGCTATCGGCAAATACAGGTTACGTTTCCCTCTGCACGGACGCTTCAACTCGTCTATTCACCGGATCGGGCGAGCTCCGTCCCCCCTCCCCCCCGGGTGTTCTCACTGCGGATTTCCCAGTGAGGCGAACGAGGTGGATGACGACGCTCTCCGTACCCTCTGAGGCGTTTGACGGGGATAGGGAGCGCCCGGTCCGGAGGGCGACTTGGTGTCGCTTATGTTGGAGTCCTCGGACCGGTGGGAAGCGGTCGTCGACTTTGCCGAGGCCGTCGTCGCAGAGGAGTCGGCGGAACGGCAGCGCCAATCCCTGGACGTCGCCGGCGTGCGCCTTCGAGTTGATCACGGCCCCGCAGTCGCAAGACCGCCGGCCGGTAGGAAGAGTCCCCCCTACAAATTGTGAGGGCAGAAAGTGGGCTCTGGCCCGACTACTGCCCATCCCCACCGTAGGGCACGAATTTTGTAATTTTTCACATGTGAGCCCGCCCCGCCTTAGGGGGAAAACGGGATTTTCTATGTGCAATTAATTATTTTATGTGATTCATTGATGGCGATCCGCCTCCCGAAGTAATGCCTTACGGCGGTTCCGGGAGGCGGATGTATCGCCGGTTTAACCAAAAAAAAAAAGGGGGTTACATTTCGCTCGAAAATGTTCACGAGTCGATTGTAACAGGGACATATTGCAAAGGCTGCTTGTAAGTTCAGAATTATAATATACGTGAGTAACTGTAAACCATAGGTTCTTAATTTCTTCTGTGTCGTGTACCCCTTTCATGTATAAAGTATAACCACGGACCCCACCCCTACAAAAAAAAAAACGATACGATTTTTATTATTTTTTTTAAGGATAACATTAAGGGTAATTTACTATATCGATTTTATATGCATTTTAATATGGTATTTGCTCGTTGTTTTGATCGCAATATTGCCTTTAAATACGGGATAGTATTGGTCAAAAGGACTCGCACATCGTCTTTGGTGTCCAATCGGCTTCTCGATTTCGTTTTAATTGCGTCCATTGTAGAAAATCCAGACTCGCGCAGATATTGCCTTAGATACAGCTCGCGGATAAGCGAGCTAATTCAACATACACCGAAATTCGGTGTTAATTTTTTTTTTTTTGAAAATCGTGGTGTGCCATTTTTCTCGGTCTTACATCAATTAGTTCCGCAATCTTAAACGATGTCTGAACCATATAATAATTGTATGGTAAAATGTCCACAAGAAAACGATCGCGTAAACCATATTTTCGCTCTTGAATATGTAGAATCATATCGATAATCGTGCCGCGTACTGGCCCGAGCAAATAGTCCCGATCGAATCTCGAACGGGCTACGGTTTACCGTACCCGAACGAATGTCCGTAAAACTACCGACATGAATTATTTCGGTTCGAGCCCGCGTAAAAACCGGGAAAATCGTGTGAACAATATCATCGGTATCGGTAAACTCCCCGGCGTTTTACGCGGCGGCGGCGGCGGCGGCGGCGGCGGCGGTCGCTGTCGTTTTTATTACGCGATATATATTATTACTATTATTATTATTATTATTGCTATTATTATTAATGTAACTATTACCGTCGCCGACTTCGGTGGGTCGGACGAGCGGATGGGAATGCGGTAGAGATCCGTCCGAATCCGGCGGCCGCCTTTAATCAAAAGTAAAAAGGAAATATAAGAAGGAAAGTTTGGCGCGTGAAGATATTATATATATATATTCGCGGATCACCGTTAAGTTTTATTAATAATAACGTCTTCTGAAACTCATATATTTATAAATATATATATATATATATACACACATTTACTTACATATCACAAATGAGATGATACACGACCGGAATACGGGAACGGCGGTAATGACGGCGAGGAAGACGAAACTTTACCCGAGCGGCGGACGGACGAAACTTCGGGGGCTTGGATGGGGGGAAAAAAAAAACTTATTTAATAAAAGCACCGCGAGAAAAATATGTCGTTGAAAGTGCGTGCGCGCGGTGTGTGTGTGTGTGTGAACTTTTTTTTTTTTTTTTGCATCCCGCGCCGGGGGTTTAGAGAATTTATGTCGCCATTATTGGACGGCTTCGAGAAAAACATCCGGGATACGCAGACAAAACGCGAAACGATATTATAAATCATTTCGGTCGGAATGGGTTTTTAACAAATTGTCCGATTGAAAAAAAAAAAAAATAATAATAATAAATAAAATAAATGGTAAAAATATATGAAAAGCGCATATTTCCATCTGCCGTATATAATAAAACCTGTACCGGAATATCGATCGGTCTTTATAAATATTTTCTTCTGTCTGTCCTCGTATCGTTAACGAAACGAAAACTAGACAAAATTAAACACGCGTACACGGGTTATTCTGACCGTACTGTCCGTTTCTATGAGCTCTAACCCGCACAACGTATTGCGATTGAAAAAAAAAAAAATAATAATAAAAAAATACGTCGTGTTTATAACTATCGCAGCACTTGATTGCGAGTTAACAATTGATAATATCGTGTAGTGTTTGTTCCGCTGGATTTATTGGAACACCCGTTCATACAAATACGACACGTTTGAACGTTCGGTTTAATACCACCTCAATCAATAATTTTTAATGAAAAAAAAACACACATCGTACAACCACTGATAACCTAACCACGAGGCCACTGTCGCCAGTAGGAAGTCGGAAAGGTGAGATATAGAAAGGGTAATAAAATTTATTTCCGAGGTTTGGTCAAAAAATCGGATAGGATCTTTCAAATAAAATTTTATTAACGCAATATTATTTTAAATACACATTATCGCTTTCAAAAATTATCTCCCTGGGAAGCAATACACCGCTGCCATCTTCTTTTCCACTTTCGAAAACAATCCTGGAAGGCACTAATTGGAATGTCCTTAAGATCGAATTCCGTATTTTGTTTAATGTCATCAATTGTATGTAAACGACGCCCTTTGAGCGTAGATTTTAACTTCGGAAATCAAAAAAAGTCGCACGGTGCTAGGTCGGGTGAATATGGTAGTTGTGGAACTCCTGGAATATGATTTTTCACTAAGAACTGACGAATGAGCTGTGATCCGGGGCGTTATCGTGATGTGACATCCAAGAACCACTTTTCCGACTTTCTGGCCTTTTTTCCCTAACATTTTCACGTAATCTTTTCATGACTTCTAAATAATAACGCTGATTTACTGTTTGTCCTTCACGATGAACTATAACACGAAAATCAAAAAACGTGATTAACGTGGCTTTCACATTTGATCTCACCTGCCTTGCTTTTTTTGGAGAATTTGCTGACTTCCACTGTGATGATTGACGCTTGGTTTCAACATAATACCCGTAAATCCAAGTTTCACCACCTGTTATGATATTTTTTTAAAAGTCTAGATCAGTTTTTGCTCTATCAAAAAGTACTTGAGAGATGGTCTTCGGTTTTGTTTTTGTTCATCGGTTAAGAGACGAGGAACATATTTGGCTGCGATTCGGCTTATGGCAAATTCTTCGGTTTATATTTCTTGGCAAGAACCATAAGATATCCCGACGTCTTCTGCAATTTCTCTGATAGTTAATCGACGATTATTTTGAATAATTTCACGAACACGAGCAACAGTTTCATTTGTTTTACTGGTCGAGGGTCTACCAGGTCGTTCGTTATCCTTAACGGATGTTCTATGTTCCTTAAACCGTTTAAACCACTCAAAACGCGTTATTAGAGACAGAACATCGGCTCCAAAAAGCTTGCTGCAAAAGTACAAATGTCTCACTAGAACTTTTCTCTAATTTAAAACAAAATTTTACGCACACACGTTGTTCTTCGTTATTGCTTCCATTACGAAAATCGCCGCATGACTGAAACACGTTTTCGTTAAAATGCCATAAAATAAAAATAAACATTGTTATCGATTTCAAACCAACGCTCAAATTCTCGTTAAAAGTTACTTTATCGAACGACAGTGTAGGGGTTTCGTTATCTTAATTGATATAAATTTTATTAACACAGTCCGGGTATTTTTTGATGACGCCTCGTATGTATGCTCGACGGTATATCGTTGTTAGCGAAAAACGATTCCGGGCGAAGATCGGTTAGTCGTGTTTTGCGCAATACCGTAATTCGTACGATTTTCATGGAAATTCACGCTTTCGTTTATTCGATGCAAATTATGCGAAAATTGTATTTCACGGACTTTTCGTGTACAAATTATTTCAAATGCGACTTTTCGACGTGGAATCGAAAGATATGAATCCCGGTAATAATTTCGTAATGTCGAGTCTCGTTTACCGCGAGCGCGTTAACGAGGGTACCGCCGAAATTATCGAACGCACAGATGTAAACGACAAATACAATTTTCGACTACCTACACATTACACGTCATTATTTTAATGCGAAAATCGATGTTCACCTGTAAGGGGTCCATGTCGGCGGTAAGGTGTGGGCGGGAAACGGGATAGAAATGGAGAGTTCGACAAATAATCACTACCTATCTATATATACGAGGTGCGACAATAAAATAACGAGACTTTTTGAATAAAAGTTGTTTATTTTAAAAATGTTATAATTTAATGATTATCACCTTCAAAGTACCTTCCCTCAGCATCAATACACTGTTGCATACGTCGCTGCCATTCTTGAAAACAGTGTTGCCAATTGCTTTCATTCAGCTCTTTTAGAAGTTCTGCCGTTTTCATTTTTACGTCATCAACTGTTTGAAAATGGGAAAAGAAATAAGAAGGAAATAAGAAGAAGTCACAAGGAGCAAGGAGCAAGGAGTACGGGGGATGTTGAAGTACAGAAATTTTTTTTTCAGTTAAAAAACGTTGAATTGAAAATGCACTGTGAGCTGGAGCATTGTCTTGGTGAAGAACCCAGCCATTTTTCCATAGATCTGGTCGCTTCTTTCTGACACGTTCTCTTAATTTAATTAATACCTCTTTGTAATAATATTGATTAATTAATTTTGTCGATTTTTTCAACGTTTTCGTTTGTTGAAGACGTGGTAGGACGTCCAGAACGATCATCGTCTTCGACGTCCTCACTTCCACTACAAAACCGTTTGTGCCATTCAAAAACACGAGCTCTTGATAAACATTCTTCACCATAAACTTCACATAACGTACGAAACGATTCCGCGGCAGTTTTTTTTAATTTAACAAGAAATTTAATGTTAACACATGTTGTTCGATTTGTATATCTAACATTTTTCGGCAGTATAGTCGAACTCGCACTAATAACAAGGCTACTAACGTATAAGAAAATGAATCGATGCCATCAGTGTTCATAGTACTTTTAGATAAGTGTTTTCTAATCATATTTCAATAATCGTTTTATAGATAACGTTAATAGTTTAGGTTTTATTCAAAAAGTCTCGTTATTTTATTGTCGCACCTCGTATATATATATATATATATATATATATTTATAAATCAATTGCCGCGTTTATGTAAGTGATCGTCACATTTTTGTTGTTGCCGTTGTTGTGTTCGTAATTGCCAGGACAAGTATGTCCGTATGAAAGAAAATCCACCGGAATTGTCGGAAATAGAGATGATAAAATCGAGACATGATCATTATAACATCGCGCCAGGAATGAAACTATCGTTGCTGCTCAGTTACCCGAAAAACGTTTTATTTTGTTTTTCGTTACTCAAACTGTGGCACGCACGTCCGCGGTTTATCTCCACCAGTGAGGCGTCGAGGGTATCGGTCGGCGTACGCGCGACACGAGTCAAGTACACGATCGTCGGGTCAACGATACTGACGAAAAACGTAGACCATGAAGCAAACCGAATACG